>JBCAUI010305409.1:0-15486 GCA_038406195.1 Haplosyllis anthogorgicola | reverse complement strand
ACTTCTAGTTGAATACTATAAGCCGTTGCATTACAAGCAACGGCTTAATAAAGTCTTTTACTACAAAATTAGCCTTCGTATCAATGGTATAGGTAAACCAGTTTGAAATGTGTTCATAAATTAACCGATTGTAAAGTCTAGCATTATTTTTACTTATCGTACATGGCCTGCTTACAAATGTCAAACGTCAAGTTTCTATGTTACATGCAAAATTCATACATAAATAATGTGCAAATTATCTTTGTTACTGATTGAGATTGACAGAGGTAATTTAATTACAGGAAATAACTACTCTCTGTTTTTTATATTGCGATAATAAGGCTATAATCGGCGGATTTACTATGAAAAGGATATTAAAAACTGTAGTCATTTTTAATCATTGTTATTTAAAGGGATAAAAACGTTAAAAACGCTTTTTCCTAACTTTTGACACTGAGTCCAAATCTGCTGAAAATGCATTTTCCCCAGTCCGGGGGGGGGGGTGTCCTGGTCAACTTTTTCCTAACTCCTAACGGCCCAGAACACAAATGTAGATTTCGTCCGATACATAGACCCTCATTGCTGAAGGCATGAGGATCAATCAAAGAAGACCGAAACCGTTTTATCCGATTTTCCAAATTTCAAGGACACATAGGATCTTTCATCGAAGTTCACCTGATCTGAAAACTATTGATATCGGAGGAAAACGTTATCCAGACCAATCCTTGCAAGCGAAATCTATCTGCAATTGCGGATTTAATGTTCGTTTTGTATTCACGTTCCGCATAGGTTTCTCACAATTTCAATCCTTGATTGTATCCATTAAGACTACTAATTATATCTTAACTACCATTGTGATGGGAATTAGTATTTACTTGTTAATTGGAAATCTGTTGCATTCCAGAAACTCAAATGGACATTTCACCGCATTCATTTGACTAATTTCATAGCAACCTAAATCTGGCTTGATTTAAAAACTAAATCTTTCTCATGCAACACAGCTATCATTCAAATGACATTAGAGGGACCATCGCGGCTTCAATTTCAGAGCGTTTTCAAAGACTTAATTTGGAGAGCAATAAACCATTTGGAGAACATCATAGCCCCAATGATAGGCAAAAGCTGGGAAATCTACATTTAAACTTGTACCCCCTATAGATCCCAACAAATGATTATGACATCTGTCCATGGGCCTAATGTAAAAGATACATGCCCATTTACAACCTTGCTTACAATGTGTCCTTAAATAAAATTCAATTGCCCACTGTATAATAAGGTGTTAGGCGGTTCAGATCAAAAGGATTTAAGGGATAATGACCAAAATGTGTTTGCATTGGACTTTTTCCTTTCTCATTCTATTCCCTGGTTAACTACTATGATGGCTATTTAGTGGCCATTACCCTGTGTTTTGAATTTCAACTAAGCTCAATGATAGAAACCCTTAACTGGCCTTGTCTGTTTTCTTTTCAGTTTGTAATTGGATTGTAAAACTAGTCAATACACTTCAAATGATATTTGACATATCCCCTTTGCCTAGTTTGGTGACTTTCTTTCGCAAGTAAAGGATAGACGTTGTTATGAATTATCTGAATATCAAGTTTGAACCAGAACACGTTACACGTTGTACGAGTAACTAGCACAGCGTGAAATTCTGTTATTCGCGAGATGAATTCCTGAATAGAAGATGGATTCTGGGGCTACATGTATTGCGTTAACATGAGAAAAGTTAGATCTAGTAAAATGGTTTAAATTAAGAGATAAGAATTACAGAGATAAGAAACCGTCGTTTCCACACTGGCAACATCAGAGAATGAATTTCATTGCTTCGTAGTGAAACCAATAGTTGTTTTTATTCAAGTTAAAGAAAAGACATGGAATTCTGTAGTAATATATTGTCGTGAAATAATCAGTAACGGTATCAAAATCAGCAATACAATTCAAAATGATTTACAATCAATGTTCACTATTACCACGGACTGGCTTAAGGCAGTTTTTACCTTATTCGGTAATATTCCAGACTGCATTACTGTCAAACTGTCAAGGGACAACAAGTTGATAGGTTTGAAATTCAAAGACCTGAAAAGGTAACACACGTTTTCTGTACACAGAAAAACGCCTACTTATGGTACTTAAGGTGTAACCATTTCCACACTAGATTCAACTAGGCGAATGAAATGCGTTAGTATCCAAAAACAAAATGAAAACAAATTTATGCAAAACGTAATTTCTAGTTGTTTTTTTTTAAATATTATTGATTAACCTTTATCAATCGTATCGATCCTTTTTTATTATAAAAAAAAAACACAGAAAATTTGTGTTCACTGTGGCTTGTGAAATACTGACCTTATTTAATAAAATTATTTATACATTTTTATTATCCTGCATGAAGGCCATTAGTTTCTTTTCGCCACATCTCAGAGAGATTAATCTTTTTTCCACATAAAACTACAAGTATAATTTTGGCTGGAACCGCGGACAACATTGATCAGCGCAAAAGGGTTAAAGGATGTACCTTGTAAAGAAGGATCATTTACCAAAGTTGGGGGCAGTCGTTTGGAAAAATGACCCATCATCCCTCAATTTTCACTTTTAAAATTTGAACATCAACTGATAACACCATTTGTGGTACTTTACGAAGATGATCTTTATGACTTAAAATTCGAGACTAAGAATTATGAGTATTAAGCATCATTATATAGCCATATATCATATCCCAAAAGGAGTTATGACAGCCTTTCAAACTGCTAGATTTTTCATGACATTCTTAATGGAATGTGATATGAGAAAGCGACATATAGTTAATATCATTTTTTACGTTTTAAAATGTATTTAGTAAAGGAATGCGCTTGGTGAAATGGCAAGCCTGGTTCACAAGGTCATATATTTAACTTCTTTTTTTTATGTATGTGTTTACCAACACCCCCTCCCCCTTACGGCATACATGATCTTTATTTCATGCAATTTTTGGTGATTTTTACTCAAAAGCTGTAGGTTAAAATTAGGGCGCCCCACGGATTGGCGCTCCGTACGAGAAACCGTGGGTCCGCCAATGTTTGCTGCGTTATGTGAACAAGAAAGAGAATTGACATTTGAGTGTTGGGAGTACACGTCCGTATCTTTTTATGAAAATGATTCAGTAACATTTTAAGGCGTAAAAGAAGTTCATTGTTCGCATGGTATGCACAGTGGTAGCTTTACAAATGTATTTAACTTTTTGCTGGAATATAAGCTAGTTAATTCACGATGAGATTATAATCATATGATAAAATTTGAATTCTGTGCGTTTGAAAAGGTCAATTTTATTTTATGGCCATAAATAATAATCTCGACCCTATCTTAAAATTCCTGTATTGATAACTATTTAGGAATTTAAATTATCGATATTAAGATCATTTGGGGTTATAGTAGCAATATATTACAACCATAATCGCGTAAAAAGCTTTGAAATTCATTTTGAAAGCATAAAATGCTATTTTTTAAACTAAAATTGAGTACTCTTGAAAGAATTGGACAGCCCTTTGTAACTTATGTTTATCCTGACCGTTGACCAAAAATGTACACATATAATTTTATCCTCTTTATTCCTATTTTGGCCACATTTCAAAACCGTCGTCCACTTTTATTCGAAAGACTGCATGAGTTCATACAAAAATTTGAGAAATAAGTGCATGTGGATGTGTGTGTGAGCGTGCGTGTGCGTGTGCGTGCTATCTCACTGATATTTGAGTGCTCGCGTTACGTGCGTTTATGATTGCACGCGCGTTACTTTTTTTATCTCTTTTATGAGTTACGCCAAACTATGCCGTTGTGTGTCATTTTACAGCATTGTCTTCAAAGAATCATTACAATTAAATTTATAAAACAGCGGAAGTGGAGATATTCCTAAACAAAAGGGGGAAGATGACCGAGTTGGGAGGTTTATGACTCCTTTTCATCTGGGGAAAAGAACATCGTAAAAGGCGCCATTGATAAATACAATTGACCCCATATAAGTGTGCTTCTTATCATTGAATAATGTTTAATGTTATTTTTCCAATCACCAGGTCGTATAAACTACCTCTGATCTATCATTTCAATATAGACAGTTTGTCATAATGATAGTCAATGATACAAAATTGCTCATTGCTGGTGCCCACTTCTTGAAAGGAAATCTTCAAATCTTATTCAATTTCCTGTGACGCAGGTCGAGCCTTTTTCCCTTTGCGGCTCCTTTGAAGTCCATTCAGAGAAAAAACATTATTGCCTTGATTTGTCAATATACTCTTTCTTGACAACCATTAAGAATAAAACAACTTTAAACAGACACAGGTCTCTATATACAACATAATTCCCAGATGTAGGAGCAAGCAATCACCTCAAATTACTATTTTCTCCTTATATGGCTTCATCGCATTCACCTCGAGGCGGTATGATCTGAGAGCAACTTGGCTGTACGTGTATAGTTGTAATGTAAAGAAAATGACAGTAATATCGACTTGAAGACATGTGAACCTGCGTTTATGACACCCTATTTAAAAACGAATTGCTCTTTTGATGTTTTCAGCTTCACCGAACTTCGATACAAAAGATGAGGAATTATGACCGAAAGTAGATACATTAGTGGAATTCATTTCATGCTTGTGGCCAAGTATTGCTCCTATTTTGTTTATGTTTTATTTCCTGCTGATCTATTCAAATAATAAAGCACCTAAAAAGTTCATTGCTAAATATAAACTGGTACTGTTGTTATATAGTTTTCCATAAAAAAATTCTCAGAAAAAAAATTGTGATGCCAACAGAAACCAATTTCAGAACGGGAAACCTTAAAAATGCACCCAGTTTTAATAACAAACCCTTTTTCATTCATTGACACATTGATCAATTATTTTCGAAAACACAAAATGGGAAAGAAATGTAATCCTTTTTTAACTCTTGAGCTGTAGCCGAAGAGCTTTAACGATGCTAGAGTAACTATCAACAATTTATGGAAAGAAATAACATGACTTGTTATTTCTACAAAAAAGTTTACAAACCGTTCAGTTGAAGCGTCAATGCAGTGTTTGGCATGGGGCAAAGAAAGTTGTAGAAAATATATGATTATCTCAGTTAACGTTTGCAGACCTAAGAATTTTCTTTATTTTATTTTTCTTCGTTCCAATACATTTTTTGAGCTTCATAAATAACACTTCGTCCGTAAATTTACACTTTGCACACAATACCAACGGAAGATCCTTTTTACATAATTTATATTCTTGCCTCCTTGTATGATTTACAGATACTGTTGGGAGACTCAGGATGATTCATAAATGCAATAATAGATTATCTTGTAAAAGAATCATACTAATCATCACACATCCTCAATTCATATTGAGAGTATGCAATGCGGTTTGACTTTGTGTCTTTTGTCTCAAATTACCAATCCGTAGTACTACAAAGTGTACACTTGGGTTTGCGGTTTGATTTTGTAGGTATCTATCTCATTTGAACATAGAGGTCATGTTTTTGGGGAATTGTTGATATTAGAGAGGTTTAGCTTCAGATAACGTGGTGCGTGACGTGGTCATAAAACCCACGTTTTGTCTCCAGTTTTTTATCATGTTTTGGCAATACACTGTCACTTTACCTTACATTTTTGGTACTAGAAATACCAAGTTACAATACAAATTTTATATCCTTATAATGTAGAGAATTAACTGCATCATTACATACCACTTTTAAAGACATTCTTATTAAATTTCCTTGTGAAATTGATAAGGTAACTCAAAACTTGAAAATCACTGTTTTCAGGTTCTGCCTGATGTGAAAACCTGCTAAAACCATGTTTCACGTCACGTCAGGCACCACGTTACGTGAGGCTAAACCTCCCTATTGTCACAACAATAACCTGTTATTGTGCGAGATGATGGGCGGGGTGGGGACTGTGGGGGCCCGACAGTCTGGGGGCTCTTGTCCCTCCGAACAGAGTGCTTGGTGCACGGTGGAGTGGAGGCATTAACCTGGTGCTCCTGCCTGCATGGTGCCATTAAAATAACGAACCACGCGTATTTCAACACATTAAATGATGTCTCATCAAAAAGATTTTTAAATGTTACCATAAACGAAGAAATCCTGGTGTCTGAGCCTGTCTGGTATTAATATGGTTCAGTGAACTCATTACCAAACTGCACATTTGATATTGGACATTTCACAATTAAGGATTGAATTCAAATAAATTTGTCATCATTTGTTTGTAATCCACACCTTCTCTGTTTGAGTTTTCCTTTGTTTAATTATTTGTTGCATCCTCATGAAGTGCAGGTTAATTTTCGTTGCATGAATTTTCATATGTGACTCATTTGACAACTACAGGTCACATAACCTTGTTTCCCATTGACAATTAAAGCTTATGACATCCAGGGGAAAAAGAGTGCTGTGAGTCAAATTAGATTCCAATTCAAGAATTGAGGAAAATATATTCATGAGCATTGACAAACCTGGATCTCAACCTTGAACAATCTGCATTTCACATGTGTGGACACTTTAGGATTCACCAGGAGTTCTCTCAGAACGACATTTGCAGTCACAACCATTAAAATATATTCCTTGTACAAATCCCAGAAAGTCTGAAAGTCTGAAAGACAGAAAGTAATTTGTATGAGATCACTTATGAAATGAAACTTCTCTAGCACTTGGAACCCAACGTGTAGTTTGTAAGAAATGATAATAACAACTAGGTTTTCGTATTTCATTTGTGTACAATACAGTTTAACGCAGAACACGAACTTACTATCAGTTTTGGAACAATAGCATATATCGAAAGCACAGGTTGAAATTCTTTGTTCTCTGCTTTGCTCTGCACGTTTCCAATTTAAATTTCAGGAGCTGAAGTGTCGACTACACGCTTCTATTGTTTCTAAAATGAGAAAATTTGAAAATTCCTCTTCTTACGTTTTGAAACACAAAAGAGTACAATAGATCGTGAAATTACTATCAAAAGTTAACGTCCGAATTTCAGTAACTCAACATGAAAGTCAATTGAAAATTTCATGCTGAGTTTTTGAAATTAGGACTTACTTTTAATAGTAATTTCACGATCTGAGGAAACTTGGATTTTAAACTTTCACATTCGCTTATTTGCAACGTTCCCGGTGACACTTTACATAGAAGTATCAGTGTCCTGACCTAACCCTTTATTGTGAATTAGCTAATGGTCTCCATGTTACTTTTTGCTCATCCTATTACAACCTTATGGAGCTGAAGCCACCACTCTGTGTTCAAGCCTGACAGCTGACATGTTACTGGAGACTGGAGCAGTCACTAACGGTAATCAATAGGTCTAATAATATTATGACCACTGGACAACTTCCCACTCGGCTCCATTTATAGGCATAATGGACAAGTTACCACCTGAGCAGCTAATAGTTGTACCGATCTGACCTGCTCGACTTCGAAGTGAACACAGATGTGGTTAATATATTTTAAGGAATGATTTTATTTATGTTAGACTACGTACATTAGTTATATCTGTGTACCTGCATTATTTACAACAACAAAAAAGTATATTTACAAAAAGTAGATATAACATTTATTGGTTTTAGTTACCGTATTATGTATTCATGATGTATACATTTTGACTAACATTGTCTCAACAGCATTTTGTGAATATTAAACGGTTTTTAATTTTTGTTTTCAAATATATTTCTGAGACATTCTAAGTTCTTGGCAGTTATTACCAACTGCAATGTTTTTTTACCACAATTAAAAAACACAAATGGCTTTACCTGAATATTGGACACTGTAAATTGAATACGGTGAAAGGTGTCACTCCTCTGAAGAAATAACACAGTAGTCGTACATGTTCACGAATATTATTGAGATCTTTAGTCAAAAAATATGCTAAGTTGACATAAATTCGTGTTAATATTGAAACGTGTTATTTTTCCTTGCAGCACATAATACTGCCTGTATCAATTTACGCCTCTTTAAATAGAACTCCATTTGCTTTAGTTTGTTACCTTTTTGATGAAAGACAGGAATACCTTACCCTTGATGTTATATCAACCTCGCAGTCAAGTACATAATAGAACTCATTAAGACTAGACCAGCCATGAAGATCAGCAAAGCATCTCTGTTTACACAAGAGTTAAACAGATTATCCGAAAAGATGTAATTCAATTATGCCTCTAGTTATATTTACTTTTGAATTTTGATGATTTCTCAAGCGTAAAGAAATATGATATAAGAACTATGTACAAAGTTACCGGGCAAGGAGCTATCCTTTTTTCCACAGGTCTTGTCGGATATTTTGCTACGTTATTGAGGACACAGAACACATTTATGACATTTCAAGACTAACCGACTGTACGGAAGGTAAGCTATGGATAGATCTTCTATTTTCACAATAGATAGATGGGTACGATATGTTTTTAGTTTAAACAAAATTCGCTGCCGGATAAATAATTTCCTCTTGGAATGTAGAGTGAAAGAAAATTTCACTACAAATATGGCAGTTGTGTAACTTTTTATATGTGCACGTGTGTATCTTTACTGCTTGGAAATATTTTGCCTTTTGTTACAGTAATATAAACCAGGCTGTCACCAGGAATGTTTGTAAAATGACCAAAGTTGCCTGCAAGATAATAAAGACACTACGAGCAAAATTTTTATTTCACTGTCTGTGTACACACGTATATTTTTGACTATTAGTTATTCCAAGTTGTGTATATCAATACACATTTACATGTGGGTCAATGTCCTAATCAGAATTCAATACACATAAACTTACATTTGGATGTCATTGACTCTGTATTTGGTTATCTGCTACGATAGAACTGAACCTGTTGAAAGCAGGAATAGCAATCAGTGTCTGTAGACATTAATAAATTCACTGTAGAAATACCATTTCGATGATCATTGCTCGAAGCAGTTTTCTTAATGCGTTTAATAAAGGGTCCATTTCTTTCATAATTGGCATATTACTATTCTTAAATTTAGACGTGATAAGAAAGTGTGCAAAATAAAAGTAGCTAACAGTTGTGACACTCTTATGTTACACCTGTTTGTTTTGTAATAACACAAAATTGGACTCTAATGGTTGTTATTAATTAGCCTATTAGAAGATATCAAATCAATTGACACAGTTTCACACAATGCTTGGAATAAAAGCTTTCATGAAATACCTGAGTGCATTTTGTATCTGCATTATCAAGGCCAACTTTTGTAATCATTGTGAGTAGAGTAATATGAGTTGATGATTTTACGTGCATTAGGCTTAGTACACTTCAGTAACATATAATTACGGTAATATTATGACTACGTTACACTGTAATTCCTGTTATAACTTTGTTAATGTATCAGATTATCATATTTAATATGACATCTATAAAATGCACTACATTGAGAATTGTCCCTTTGGCTAATTGCGTCATGTTGCCTTCCATTTAAAGTCATTCCAGCTGATCATTGATTTTACCATCTGGATATGTTGTGACTAGAGGAATTTATGTTAGCTTGCACTTGCAATGTCTGGTGACTACGATAATGTCACGCTAGGAAAATGCACTTCTCTTGTTTCTCTGCCTTTGGTCATATTGGTTTCTTAATAGATTTTAATGGTACCCAAACAAAGGAATAATACTTTATCCTCTACAAAGAAGTCATCTTCAAGGCAAGTTCATCCTTTTCATTCCTGCCTTTACTGATTGTGTGAATTACAAACAAACTTGGTCGTTTCAAATAAAATAAGACGTGCCTGCTATTGTAGATTATTATTTTATTGCTTTGTGTTGAAAGAAGAAAAGCAGTTTTTCTCAAAATAAAAAAAATCATATCAATTTGTTGCCGATAAAGTAACCTCCATACGAGGCATGATCTAAAGGATCTGATGAAATGCAGCTTCATGTACATAACCGTGTACACCTTGTAATCTACTTTAGGCTTGACACGAGCCTTCCCTGTCTGAAGTGGATATTGGTGTAAGGCATGGGTTGAAACCAATAATTGTGATTTATATAAACACTACCAATCCTGAAAGGTTATAACGATGTTTTGGCTGAGAGGCAACTCCTATGCAAGGATGTAGATGCTCACAATGAAGCAAAATTGTACATGGAAAGGGATGGTTATTTTCATACCTTTAAGTGTATTGCTTTTTCACGCTGCATATGGTTCTATATTTATGATTACATTATATTTATACCTTGTGTCAAAGAAATGTGTCTTGTCTGGCCCTTTGGGCCATTTAATAATACTTTTCAGGAATACTGTTATTGGAAAAACAAACATATCACATCACACACCTTTAGAGTTTTCGCCCCGAAAAGATGACGAAGACGTAGAGATAGTTGTTTCACTTAGAACATATACAATTTCAATAATTGTCAAACATTTTGAACTTCAAAGGAGTCATCTAAATAAAGAATCCCAAAGTCGAGTTTGCTTTGAAGATTCTTGTAACAGCACTGAATCTATGCAGGTAGAGATAGCAGGAATTTAATTGCTGTGCCCGCTTTATATATTTTCAGGCAGTAGTGTAATCGTTGTTAAACACTCCGTCTGAAGTAAAAAAAAATGTAAAGTTGTGTAATGCTGCGCGAGGCCTACGTCAGTACGTCGGGATCGCATTGCTGATCTCACGAGCTAGAAGTTGTTTTCCAGCAAGAAAATAAAGAGTTTCTCCGGCACCTCATCTGCTTCACTAGATATCAAGAATTATGTAAACTCCCCTCATCCCAGATATTCTACTACAGTAGAATTTGTCTTGAGCGACACCGGTCTTGACCGACACCAGTCTTGACCGACATCATGTCTTTTTACGACACTTTTCACTGCATACAACCTTGTTTAACACAAGTTTGAATTATCCAGTCTTGGGGGACACCCTGCCTTTTACAACACTTTTTGGAGAAAAAAGTTCAGTGTCGCTCAAGACAAGTTCTACTGTACCTTGATCTATTCCGTATTCTCTTTTTTGCGGCTATAAAACCATTATTATTATATTTAACATGGAAGATGACTAACTGCAAAATTATCGACATGCCGTAATTGGTCTGATCCGTTGATTCTGAACAGTTAAATCTCTTACCAATTGAGCTGGCCGTGTGAAGCTGTCCTATTGTGTTTCATTACTAACCAACTAATCAGACACATAACATCCATCACAGAGGACACAGCATAGTTGTGATTGAGGCAATTCAATACAATATCTTATCTTGCTTTTGGATATATCTATATTTAATGTTTCAATGGTGAATTACAGATGTTCCCTTTAGTGAAAAGGTAAGATGTTATTCTTTCATCAAATGACTTGTTTAGTGTTATGCAGGCCCAGTTCTACGTAATACAACAAAACCATTTCGAAACTGCAATTGAATATCAATCAATTGCAAGGGTTCATCAACACTTTTTTCGAGTAATATTTCAAAACGCTTGTGCCAGAATCTTGTACACATGAAAAAGTAACATTGTTAACTAGCAACCTTATAGTAACAATGTTTAGAATGTGTTAATTAAATGTGGCTCTGTCTTGCAGAACAAAGACCTACTCGGAATATTAATAGGAACCATTAAGCAAGGAAATAGCCATACGTAGTGATCCAAGTCGCCCATAACTGGACTCAAATGATGAGTAATAAATCAGAGAAAAGAGTGTTACATGTCCTGTGTCCACATGGCAAACTAATTAAAAGTCAGTAATGAAGGATTAGGTTGCTCAATAGTATGATCACACCGTTTGTTTACCATGCAAATGGAAATAGTGGGAGAGCATGTCAAGAGCCGAAGCGCAGGTGTGGTTCTGGGTTCTGGAATAAGTTTCTTAACAGAAACTGCATTAAAAGTTTAAATTGGACATCTATTCAGTCTGGTACCACAGTCGTATTTTTGCTATTTATAAGTCGCAGAACAATATATTGTATTTTTATTTACAAAATGCGTGTGATTCTTCTCTTGACACTTTGGTGCATGTTTTCAGTCGACTCAACTGTAAGCGTACAGAACTAAATTTTTAACTCAAAGTGTTAAAGTACAACAGTTGTAGGTTTGGTAAAGCTCTTGTTACCTTACTTAATAATAATCATGTGGTTCTGAATGCAGCTTTAGTCGGAGTTTCTTTATATGTCTCATATCAAAGTTGGATACAACTGCCTCTTGCACTGTGAGTGTTTTCGAAAATTGAAATGTTACCAAAATGAACTGTGTATCACAGTTAACCTTTACCAAAAAGAAATGCAATTTACCCATTGATGATGAGCAAAGGAACTTTGGTATTTATAACGTAAATTACTTTAATATAACGATTAAAGGCGCACGATGCGTAATGTACGAAGTTCACTTTAATTTGCAGATTACTCTGGGGTGTTGTCCTCAGCTACTGTGTCATCTGACGAGAGCTTACGCCTCTGAAAGCTCTTCATCATATCTGTGGTTGTGACACATCTAATGGAATTTTCACCAAATCTTTATCTCTTCACTAAATTCCATTTGCTGCCTGCCCTTGATAATTTCCCCTTCTCAAATCAGATAACTCCATGTTGAAATATGCGACTTTTACATCGACTGAAGAATTATTTTTCTGCAAAGACTTTTAACAATGAGTGCATTACTCATAGAGGATTATGCTCGCGCAGTTTAATCCCTGTTATAAGTGATGACATCAATTAGTATTTCGCAAAGATGAAGCCTTGTTTGTCAAGCATGCTTTGTGCAAAATAATTGAAGATCATGGATTTCATGCAATGGAAGTGACATGGAAAAATTGTACTTTAGGCTTCGACATTTTGAGGCATTTGTGTGAAAGGATAAACTAGGAAATGTTTTTTTCATTATCTAGCTAGACACATAAAGTTTTATTTTATTAGAAAACAATTTTCGGACAAATCATCGTGATTCGATTCATTTCTGAAAAACGAGATATTTCTCTTCCGAGGTATTCTAGATTCCATTGCATGTACAAAAAGATTTCTTTTTGTTTTAAAAATGTTTCGTCATTTGATGCTTTTATTCGATTTCAATTAAGTTCGTTCATCTTTTTATACCTCTCATGGAATTTTATTGTAATTCAGCAGACGTAAAGAAAAATAATATAGTTTATTTCTGCAACTAAAATGTCAGAAAATGTCATGTGTAAGTTTTTATATGAAAAGTAGCCACAATTACGACATAGAAGGACATAAGGCCATAGCAGGCAGGTGATGCGTCCAGATCTCAATATTTCTTAGTTTCCTCACTTTGTCACTTGAGGTGTTTCATTTCTCCAGAGTGTTGTTCCTCTTGTTGTGTCAAATGATGAGACTCAAAGTTGTGAAATTCCAAAGGCTTCCAGTCTGATATTAACACAAAGGAACAGTTCCATATTGAATTAAGCTGCCAATATCAGTGTCTTTTGTGGACCATTTCAAATGAATAAAATGAAGTTATGAGATACATAGGAATTCCTTTAACGACATCTGTGTCTTGGTCAGATGCAGATATAGATTCTACTTTCTGAGTTATGACATCTTGTTGTATTGGCACTCAATTGATGATGTTAATGTAAATTATTATAGTTTCCAAGTAATTTAGGAAACCGCTCAGCACATTGTCAGTGTAGTACGTTTTCGTACCTACGTATCCAACATCTTACTTACGTAAATATCTGACAGATTTATTTTATATTTTGTTTCTTGTTTGCAAAGGGAGTCAAGTTGGCATAAATAATTTTCATGCACAAACGTGTTCTCGTATTGTCGACTGTTAGTTTTTTGTATATTTTTATGCGTTTATTTGTAAATGTTTTATTCAAGTTGTAAATTTTACAAAGATCAATTTACAGTCTTTAAATCAGTGTAGCAATTTTATGTT
Source organism: Haplosyllis anthogorgicola (assembly GCA_038406195.1). Lineage (NCBI taxonomy): Eukaryota > Metazoa > Annelida > Polychaeta > Phyllodocida > Syllidae > Haplosyllis > Haplosyllis anthogorgicola. The sequence continues at coordinate 1,710 of JBCAUI010305409.1, read as the reverse complement.
TTGGCATTCCGTTCAAACGGTTTAATATGAAACATAATATCTTGGAAAATCATTGTTGACGTCAACTGATCTAATATTACTCGAAATCGATCATGTAAAACAATCCTAGGAAGCAAAGGCATCCATGTGTAAATTGCATTGATTAAAAAGCTTTTAAAACAAATGGATTCAACATCTTTGATTTTCCGTGAACTAAGTGAACCAGGTTTTCTATTGTTATCAATCAGGCAGGAGACACTGATTCATAAGCCATTATTTGTGATGCATGTTAAATACCTTAAGCGAATTGCAGTAAGGTAACAGCATTTACAATAGGACGAGTCAACCAAGTTGAACCCTCACTATTAAACACAATTCAACTTTGCACAGCCTGCTTGTAGAAATAGCATAAGAATTCATATCCATGAATTACATTGTTGACAGTTGCAGCAACTTTAACTTGAGTAGCACTTTGCATGTCATGCTACACCACCTAAAGCATCGGCAAAACCTGTCTAGCCTCAGTGGGAACAAAGTTTAGTTCATGTCATCAATCAATGAAGCTTCTTCCTTATGCTTGCTGGCAAAGCTGCCTTATGGCAACGTCTGTCTGAAACTAATTAAAGCCGAAAACATTCTTCCCTCACGCGGTGCACCCCATTCTGCCTGCTACGGTTATGACAGAAAGCTAACTGATTTTTACCCGGATTGTTTTAAGTTTTGTGAACTTTGTGTAAGGAATACTTTAGCAGATTGGCAGATCCTACAAGGAATGATGACATTTGTATGCAGGTGCGTATAAAAACTGTAAATATTGCATTTCTTAGCTAAGAAAGTGAAACTGTTTCAGATTGATTATTGAAGGTGTGTTCATTGTCTCATTGAGAAATACAAAGAACCACTGTTATTTCAAGATTGTCTCTTCTGGTTGATAGTTACGTTATTTATGCCTGTCTAAAGTAGACATGAAATTTTCTCAATTCAATTTGAGAACGTTTCTGACAGAGTAATTACACGCTATGATATTCACACCAAAAACACAAGGTGAAATTCTATTGTTCAAAAATTGATAAAACTTTCTTCTTTTGTTTACAAAATAGGGATACAAAAAATTCTTTTTCAGTCAGATTACAATGTCTAATCCCGAAATCTCTTTTCTATCTCCATTTCAAATTGGAATACCACAAATCAAACACAATTCTGACAGCTTTTAATCTCACAACATTTGACAGGAGATTATGTGCTTGTCCTGGCATGTCATCAAGCGTAATATTATTTTGTGGATGTATTCATACAAATTTGACATGCTTTTCTTTTTTCTACAAAGACAAATATTTTTATAACCTTTAAATGATCATTTGAAACAAGCACTTTAGTGAATTTTTGTGATCTTGATTTCAAATTGGCTTGACTCTTGGTGTCACGATATTCAATGACACTTTGGTTACGAAAAATACTTCTTTTTAATTGCTTATTCATATTAAGTAAACTTTAGAAAAACTCTGTCAAGTATCCAAACCGTGTAAACTATATTTGGACACTCCATGTACATTGTCTAATCAATTCAATACACAAAGACATTGTTAACTTGTGTGGCACTTTCAAAACACATGAAATGCTGTACCGCAGTTTATATTCTGGACATTCGACTTTGTGCCGGGGATAATACGGCTACGCACGTAGGCTCCGCCCACTATTTTACCCCTTTTATTAACCGCCAGCCTGCTAGAG
>JBCAUI010305298.1:0-15486 GCA_038406195.1 Haplosyllis anthogorgicola | reverse complement strand
CTTGCATTCAAAACACATTGTGGTCAATGTGACCATTGTCTATAATGTTTAAAATGGCTTTGCGTGTTCAAAATCCTTCCCAAATGTCTTAAATATCATAGTATTTTCACGTTCAGCCCATATTTCATGCCAAATTGCATGTAAATCACGTTCATCTACTGTAATGTAGCTGGAGACAGTACAGTTTCTGTTCAATATCTGTTGCGTTACCGTTCTCATGTCTGCTTTTATTTTATCTTTGGCAGAGTAATTCATGTAATATCTGCCTCAGCTGTTGTTGAAATGTCAGAAACTATTATTCCTTGTAAAAATAAGTATCCAGAGAGGGAATAAACGTTATGAAATAGTTACTAAAGCTTTCGCTTACTCTGTGCATTCACTCCGCCTCACCACCGATTGATGCTAGTCGACATATAGTTTATGGCTCGCTTGATTAAATATACAGCATGTTAATGTTACAATATCAATCGAGGTTTTTTTGAAATAGTTTCAGCAATACTATTTAATCATCTATTCAATTATTTGGAATTTAATATTGAAAATTATATGCAGCACATATCATTTTCTGATACATTTTTACAATGCCTTCAACATATTTTAAACTAGATGTGGCGCTCGAAATTTAGCCAAATTAATAAAGATTATTTCTTCGAGATTCGATTCGAAATTCGATTGCAACTCTTATTCTTTCAAAATTTCATTTCTCGTGCCTGTTGAATGTACCTCGAATTTAATTTTACCTTTTATCTCGAGGTTTTTTGTAATACTACACAACTACGTAACAAGAATGCCTTTCAATTGAAGGCCCAACCACCCGCTTAATGACTTAATGTTCATTAAAACATCGTAAACATTAAGACATATAAGAATTCATGAAAAAACAATTTTACTTTCAAATGACCTTGACCTTCAAATAACCTTGACCTATATTTTGATCATGACCTTGTATATTGCTCACAAATATTAGAACATATGATGTCGGCAAATAACAGCCAAAATTGGACATTTTTATTGCTGTTACCTTGAACTTGACCCAATCTCTTTTAACTTGACCTAGATATAATAAAGATGTACCAAAGAAAGTTACCAGTTCAAGCGGTTCAAAAGCGTCCCCTGAACAGTCAGACAGATACGACTGAAAACATTACCTTCCCGCATACGTGTTTTGCACCATGCTGTGTACATTTAAATTCAGCGTCTAATGTTAAAGATGAAATAAGCTTTTTTCATTTCCACAAATGAAACAGGCAATGCAGGTGGCTCAGTATTGGTCAGAAGAAATTTATTGGGATGACCATCTTTGATTTTGTACATGTCAATTTTTTGACACCAGTTCAGCTGAGAGCATTGAGACAATATGGATTGTAATTAGTCACAATGGAAGTGTCACATTCACAATAGGTCTGAATGCTTTGACTGTGTGACCAGTCAGCTGGAGCCAGTGTCCCTATAAAAGGCAAATTCTGCTGACAAATTTATTCATTTCTGACCAAGTCACTGCACAGTATACATCCAGCCACTGTGCACTTGATCCACCTGCTGTGCCCATCAGGTTCACCCCTAAAACCCTGTATGGTTGTGGACTGTTCCAGCTCTCAATTGCAAATGACTCTGCACGTATAAAACCGGCCTATTAGACTGGATCTTTCATCTTTAAGACAAAATAGTAAGAAGTGATAGTTATATTGATGTAATCTTTTGGTTGGAAATAGATCACGTGATTAAATCAAAAAGTGGGTTAAATATGGACGGTCGTGAAGTGCAGGTCACTTGTTATCTGGGGCAAATGTAGTGTCGGACATTTTGAAGAAGTCCCTGTCATGCTCATAACTAATGGGGGCTTGCGGCAAAATCGTGGTCCGTGCGTCTTGAATCCTGACTTCAACAAGAAATTGAAATACAAGCCGTTTTCGCTTGTTTTGCCTCTCGACAGATGTGTCAAGCTTGCGAATATTTATTACTAAGTAAATTTTGAATAGTAGCAGAATTTACTGATACATAAAGATAACCCAGCAAAAATATTACATTAAACCATCCAAAAATAACCTTTCAATATTAAGAAAGGAGGTATGTAAATTTGAAAGGAATGTCATTCCAAAAAAATGTGGAAAGCAGTATTGATATTTCTTGTTTCGTTAAGTGGATTACTATACAGATCTAGATTCCATCTGTTCCAGATCGCATTAGATTCTAATAGCGTTATGTCAGTTGTGTTTGACCATATTTCAAATATGCAAGTGATTAGAGTACGGTCGATAGATACTGCTTTCTTGATAGGAATGTATTGAAAAAGTGTTCGTTTGCATTATGGTGGCCTTTCTGTTAATATTTGTTAAAACCAGAATGGTTCATCTTTTAGTTTTGATGCAGCTCGCGGCAGAACAAGTGACGGTGGTGATCTTAATCTTTATTTCTGTGCAGAGATGGAAATCTTCCTGTTTCACCCGGAATTCGGGTTTTAGGTGGCTGAAAGTACTCTTTTCGGTTTTTCATCTGTTGTTAAATATTTTATTTGATATCACCTTCTCTTGTAAAATGACTGAAAGTAATTGTATGACAATTCAAGTTAAGAAAAAACTTAGTCAACAAACGGAAAACTTTTGCAAAGCCTAAATGTTTGTAGGTTTTATGTCTTAAAACTTACCTTGTCCTCGTAGCATCCAACACATCAATGGTACCATGAGTGTTCCCGTTGGAGTGAACCAAAAGATTGTCCAGCAATTAGGTATTTTGTATTTATGTCACATGAAGCATTGTCACTAGAGAAGTGCACCAAGATCAGACTGCACAAGTGTTCTGACATTGCCTTAGGTTGCCTTTCTATTAATATTTGATTAAATGGACGTGGATTATGCCATATCATTATAGACTAACTGGTGGTTGATGCTTGTTAACACAGACGTGGTATTTATTCTGTGTATTATACATAGTCATTGAGTAAGCTTCTCGTGCAAGTTTTTAATGCGAGACAGTTTGCGTACTCGTTACTTTTTCACATGGGGAGTTGTAATAATTGTACACATCAATGATTAGCTAATACATTCTTGGCAGCCAACAATTGCGTTCTATGTTTGGATAAAAATAGTAATATTTTTTATCTTAAAATCGGCTTGTCAAGACAAAAAGCATAATTCTGAATAAACAGGAACGACGAAAATGTGAAAAGTCTTTGTTACGTCATGGCGTTATATACTGACACTGATACACGACAAGTACATTTGTTTGCTGAAGATCAATTGTAATTATCCAAAAAAAACACAACAAGTTCAAGTTCAAAATGACAATTGGATGAAATAGGCAGACGCTTGTTATTCATATTAATTACTGATCCGGGCAGCAGATAATTGAGTGCAGTCCTGGATCCCAAATACGATTAGAAAGCATGCCTATGTTGTAATTGCTGACCAGCTGACTAACAAGGGCATTAACTATAGATTACATTCTGTAAAGTTCATGGACTTCAAGGGTATAAAGCGACAAAGTTCCTATTCTATATTCACGATTTTACCTCTGGTAAAAAACTACCATCTTATTTTATACCGTTTCTGAATAGCGTTTATGTCCTGACTGGTGACTTTTTAACTGTTAGCACAATAGGATACTGTGTGTACATTAATAATGCGGCGTATTCCGGGGCTGGGCTCGGTAAAGCTGGTATTACCTTACTCTGATTTGTATTCCAAGGAGTTAACGGAAACAGTGTTTAGGTGTCGTGACCGAGTGTTTTTTTGTACAACTTGCCTGCACCTATTTTTATTGGATCTTACGTTGCTACCCTACGTATTTCAAGGAATTGTTTTACTCATGGTCATTACAGTGACGCAACAACTTTCAGGGTTTTTTTTTGCATCTCTGTTTCTAATGATTAAAGCGATTTCGTAATCAGAATTGGAATGAAGGAAATAAACGGTAAGCTGCATTATTTATGGAAGATCCGTATCTTCACCAAAAATAGTTTATCATTAAATGATGTAGAGTAATATCAACAGTATTAGGCGATTTAAATGAAAATAATGCTGACGTTTTGCAAGAAATATTATCTGTTTGTTATTTATCAGAAAATATCAGCCAAATGCCACCATAATAACGTAATTGATACAATGTAATTATATTTCAGTGACATTGATGACATTTTAAGACGATTTTTGCAACATTAATCACAAAAATAAGTAACTTTTTTCAAAACGAAATTTGATACAGAAATGTATTTGATGATAGGGTAATACAGATATAACTTGTGGTGCGGTGATATAGTGTGGGAGTAATAACCATAATAATGGAATAATTGTTGTATATATTTAGGCCTTTTAGTACGACATTTTAACATGGTCGTAGCAGCTGAAAATTACATGTTATGAATATTTTATTGGGAAGATCCGGATGACATGGACGTCAGAAGTTAATGCCTTCCTTTAAATGTGTATTGTTTAGGTGAAGAGAATCCATGTGACTAAGACAGCTATTGCCGAAATGTTCGTTGGACTAACAGGATTTTTGAAAGGCATTTGACAGAGGAGAAATGGAACCAATTACATTTCAAAGCCTTGGCTTATCTTTTTGGTGGCTATTGTCAAATTTGCTTTCCGTGATTAGACGTCGGGATCTTCTTAACTGATTTTCAATGTTTGTAATGGGCAAAAATATGACAAGAGCCGCAGAGCAGTGTATTATTCCTTCAATATTATACATGTCTTAACATCTGAAGGGATCAAAAGCTTTCTTCCTGCCTACATAGATGACAAATTTTCGCACAGCTGCCTCCCACTCAGACATTCAGATATGACTATAAAGCAATTTACTGAATGTGAATTATCATGTCTACATTACCTTTGGCAAAAATGATAAGACGGCAACAACAAACACACCCTCATATGTCTCTGTCGATTTTTCATTGCGAAACGTTTCTGAAGTAGAGTTCATGCTCAAGTATACAACCGAAACTCGCTCGGCGTGATAATACGCTGTAACATTTCTGTATTGTGTTTAAAGTAGATCTTAAGACATTCAGGTGTTAATATTGATGTGCACATCAGATATATAACCGATTTATATTTGTTCCCTGTATTTACACTTTTCTTTCGGTTTCATTTGGCTAAAGCTGTTGGGGTTTTTTTGTGACCACCATGGACCCAGGATAAAACGAGGGATGACCTGTCGGTTCACAGACCCCCTTGCCGCATATGCGAAGGGTCTCAATCCCACTAACAGTAATAGTTGCCCAGAAAACAACTGAGCTTTCTCGTCGACATAGAGAGCCGAAATGTCCTCTGTTAAGCATTCGGCTCAATGAAATTTTAGTTGTTTTTTTGTTGAATCATTCACACGAGATAAGTGTGTGTTATCATCTCAATGATCAAAATATGAATGTAAATCTATAATGACAGTCTGGTTAAGACATGACGGTCATGTCTCTTAAGAGTTGCATTGGCTTTATTAAGAAGACTGTTCTATAATGGGATATTGTACATTGTACATTACCACATAGATATTTATCTTCTGGAAAATAAGTGTATACATAGTTCGGGATGCTCCAGGCAATGTTCAAGTTCCGGGACGCATCTAAGTTAATTACGAGTTGAAGAAAAACATTTTACAAGCCGAATGCCAGCAGGATAGAACGGACTAAAGTCATATACACTCCAGGAGTGGGGAGGGGTGGGTGGTGGCTTCACGCAACTTTACGCATGCATAGGTAGAGACCGTTGCTTCTTCAAATGGATTGTTATTAAACTTAAAAGCGTTCTGGTTCGGTCAGTGTTTACAGGCGATGTCATGTTGTAAAACATAAGGTTTAAGGTGACTGCGGATCGGTAGTTGGTCGTTCTCTTTTTGCAGAGGTAAACATATTACTCATTTTGGGAACAGTGACGACCACGCTATGAGTTCATGGAAGTAAAAAAAGCAGCATGAATAGCTATTGTTTCTAAAGTGAGTGGATCACCTCTTGGGGAAGGATTTATCTCTCATTAATTTGAACTCTAATAAACATCGTACTAAATAACATTTCCACCCTGGATGTGTTACGTGCACTTAATGCACTAACTGCACTAATGTAAGCTATGTGTACAAGTGTAAAATGAGATCTTGAAAGCTAAAATACATATAGAATGGCTTAAATGAGAATATTAGTGAGTATCAAATTGCACAATGTTAGTGGATAGTTTTAGATTCTATCGCAAAATGAATAATACGAAGTTACAGTTTGTTCTATTTATTATAGTTCAGCATAATTACATCTATGAATAAAACAAAGAATTGTTCAAGAACATGTTATGGTAAAGATAGTAGCTAATGTTACAACAATAGATTTGTTTTATTTCAGTTCTGTGATCATTTTTATTATCGAGATAGATATACTAAAGTTTCTATAATCTCTGAGACAGTTTATATCGAGCCTAGAATACGACAAAGTGTCGTACCGAAGTGTCGATGGGTGCATGTACGGATGAAAATGAAAGGAATGCTGGTACATGTTCAGATATTTATTAAAAGAGAACCAATGTAATCAATTTCTCGTTTGTAATTGCTGCTTTTGTAAAAAATATAATGGCACTGGGCTACAAAAATCTGTTCTATTTTAGTTCAAAAGATATTAAATTCAGTGACAGTTGCACCATTGAAATCAAGAGATGTTTAATTCAGAGACATCTGCACCAACAAATTAAAATTTAACTTAAAATTACCTCTATATGATCATTCCAGACCCGGAGGCCAGATAGACTACAGACATGTGAGATCCTTCAGGTATCGAGATTGTGAGAACTACCATAATAGACGTCTCAGTGTATGACATTTATATAATAAAAAAATACTCGTATTCAACCAGAATAAACATACTAAAATGAAAGTGTATATTTATTGATAAAGTATCTGTGGTTCCATTCGTGAATAATGAATTAAGATTAAACCCACATGACATTACTGACATCTCTAAATTCTGTACGTCACTATTGAAACAATTTGCAGAGATTTAAAAAAAAAACAGGAAGGATTGAATCAAACCAACCCGTTATGTGCGAAGGTACTTTTTTAACAGGACCTTCTTTGCTCAGACTCTTTAGTTTTGCCTAGTTGAAAGATATTGCTGTGTACCAAAACCTCTTTTCTTATCCATTCACTAAATTAGAGGAAAATGTAATTTCTTTGGAAAATTATGGCGTACTTTTGAAAGGATGGTGTGGGTTTCTGTTGTTTTCAATATGAATGCATAGGTTTAATCGGCAACTGCGAAGGGTAGGCAAACCTAGGGCGGCTTAGTTTTCAAAAATTATGGCATCTTTACTTTACCAATTTTTTTTGGAATTGCACGCCAATTTGTCTCTTTATGTAATGTTAAATTTCCGTGTAAATGACGTTTGCTAGTTGATGGTAACTCCTTTAAAATCCAGGTAATGTAAAAGAAAACTTGCAGGCGAAGAAGAGAATAAATCTTTCGGTTTGTCTCAAGTCTAAGGGGACTATCAAACTTTCTTGCTGTCTTCTAAACGACCAATTTTGTCACTGCTAAATTCCAGTCAAGCATTATGATGTGATTACATATCAATTTGTCGACTATGAACAATCATAGGAACATAAACAACATTTATTATACATTCGCTGGAAAGATAATATTACAGATATATATTTATCTACCCCAATGCAGGTCTCCACCGGAAGCTTTATTCACAGATTTATGAAAGATTAAACGCCTTAATTTTAAATTTCAATAATAAATGAATGTTATTTGATACCATTCAGATTCCCAATTCGCCTTCAAATGACGCCAGTTTGAAACAGGATGACGATATGCGTAGTTTCATAGATGTATACCAGTACTTAACTTTAGTTGCCATTTTGCACAATCGCTTTTTTATTTGATCAGTAGCGTTTTAACGAAAGTGAAACATGCTGTTTTAGCATACAGTAGACAAATGCACGATTTATTTTGCCCGAGATTTAAAGCTCCAGTGTGAAGACTCGCATGAATGAGGAGGGGATTGTTTATACATTCGTCTCGTCCAGAACATTGTTCTATGTATTGGATGCATGTGCGTTGTATTCAAGCCAATCTCACTGGCGGATCTAGGGGGCCCAGGAGGCGCCCCCCCCACGGCCAAAATTGTCTTCATTTTCATGCAGTTTTTCCTGATTTTTGGGTGAAAATAGGTGAAAATTGGGTTGGCGCCTCCCCCTCTACGGGCCGGGTGCCCCCCCGTACGGGAAATCCTGGATCCGCCAATGAATCTATATATATCAATATTCTGTTGTTAAAGCTTCTAAAGTAGACTATGCTGTAGTTTGCAATTGCATGAAATATATTTCAGATGTAATCAGCTGTGTATGTGTTCTACAGTTTTGTGTCCGTCATCATAAATCTTACTTTTGAAAATTCCAGTCATCACTTGCAGATGTATTCACAAAAGGTTATTTATAGTAATGTCTCTTTTTTCATGTTCACTTAACGAAGCTGGTATTCATGTAGTTTAAATGAATGCTGAAGAATTATCATAAGCAGTTCAGCTCTATGCAGCAGTCAGGAGTCGAGGTGAATTTTATACTCCGGTGTTTTTTGGTCATGTCAGTGTACAGAGAATAAAACTTGCACATTAATAAATGGTGATCTGTGCTTCTCGGTTCAGCACTGAGAAAAGTCTGCGATAGATCTGTGTCCCATAAATGTGAGATCATTCCATCACTAAAGACGACAACATAATTACCTTCATTCAAACCAAGATCTTGTTCTTGACCCGTTTAATATAGTAAAAAGAATATTACTCTGATAAATAATGTCATATTACGAATTCGGGTATCAAATTTTTTAGAACTGACCAATTAAACTTTGTAACATAATGTAATTTTGCAGGGGTAAGAGGTAGATGACACATTGTACAGGGTATGTACAGGGTATTAAAGGGGCTAAACAGGGGCCCCTCTCCTGGGATCGACCACGCGTGAAGTTACTGTTATCATTATTGGATACGAATACTGTGTTGTTGCCTCAGGTTGTTCCCATGGACAATAACTTTGTCAGGTTCATCTCCAAAAGCTCCTGACTCGGTTGTTTGCTGGTAAATAATATTTGAGTTATTCTGCAGTTTAGCGATGACCGGTTAAATCGTGTCAAATTTGTTTTTTAAAATGTTCAAATTCTGAAATAAGTACCTGCAAATAAACTCGAATACAACAATAGAATCATATCACATAAGTTTACATGTATATATCTCCAAACAAAGTTACACACTTTATACTGTTATACCGAAAATTGTAATAACTTGAATATCATGTGCAAATAAGCAAACCAGCGAGAAGCATCTGGATGAATGTAACAAATCTACGGCAGTGGTTTCTTCTTTACTTTTGTAAATGGCTTAAAATACAACACGACGTTACATTTGGCTGCTCGCCGGTCAGGATTCGTCAATTAATTTGTTGCCAGCTTTACATGGAACTAATAACATGACTATTTATCTCGGTGGGTTAATTTTTAGGTCACAATTTCTCAATTTTGACTACTATCTGCCAATGCCCAGTGAATGGGGTCAAGGCCAATATAAAAAAATTAGATCATTTGAAAATAAAATTTCAATTTGGCTAATTTCTATTATGTGTTAATTTCCATATTAATTTTTATTTATGATGCGGACGTGGGCCCTTAGACTAAAAGGCATTCTTGTTATTAGAAATATGTGGTTATTTGAAAGCAGTCTCCGGAAGCAGTTGATTTAGCGGTTTTCCTAATACAGCGCACAAGATATAATGAAGTGCCAGGAAGTTCCCATCAGTACCTATGCAGTTAGCAAATGATAATTTACACGAATCAATTTTGCAAGCTGGATATCTTATCTGGGGTCTGTTTGAAACAATAATAACACGTTAGGATCAACTCGGTTTATGAAGCGGTGATCAATGCGTCCGCACAGTGGTAATTAATTTGTCTTTTTCAAACAACTAAACAAAACTATTATCTAAACTTAAAATCTTGTTTAAATATTTATGTTGCCAACTACAATGTCGGCAAATTGTAGTTTTATGCACACAGTAATATTACGGAGCTCGTATTCATTTCCTGTGTAACTTCCAAAATAATTGTACATAACTAATTTGGCAATTACCCAACGTTTGTTTATGAAAACCTTGTTTAGAAACATTTTCACCTATTATATATCAAACATGAAAAATTTAGAACTAGTTTTATGGGCTTTTGCTGGTTGAATTAGGTCATGAACCAATTAAAATACTGTAGCAGCTGACAGAACAAAAAGTCCTGCTCGTAAATGGACTGTACACTTGCCAAATTGCACCATTATTTGGTGAGAGATCTTAAGGGGAAGACCATATTTCTGTTAATGGTTTTCAAATGACATCTGTTAATAATCTAAGGTCCCAGTTGGACATCCCAATATAATTATTGACCTATTTGCTTTAAAATATCAGGGAATTGCTGCAATCAATTTAATAAAGGAAGCACTTGTAAAAATGGTTGTGCTGTCCGGCCTGGAGCACTTTTACAGTGTTTTCTTAAGTTTACGAAGACAAAACCAAAACAACGGAGTTGCTGATGTCGTACTCATTTAAGAAGTTTGCAAGAAATTATGTTGAACCATTTCTGTACGTAATCTACTTGCCAATCAGCGTCGACTTGGCTTTGGGCTGCATGTTATGCTGATCAGCTTTCAGTCATTTTCAATATCGTTCCTTTACTTAGTTCACTGGACTTACCAATCTTTGTGTTGTTGGTTTCCATTACTATTCGTTTTGTTCATCCTTACATTATCAACGCATTGTTGGCTTCTTTCACTTAGCCTGTAGCCATATAAAATTAATGAACGAATCAAAGTAGAAGTGATGTCCAGTATTTAGTTGATATCAAGTTATTTATATCTGTGTATGCAACATAGTTAATTTGTCACCGTTGAAGATCGTTGTACTATTTAACACTTATCTGGTAAGCCAAAAGTGACTGGAACATGAAATACATTTACCGGGAAACCCCGAAAATAAGCCCACTATATTTGAAGCCCATGGGCTTTTATTTGGAAAAACCCAAATAGAAGCCCATGGGCTTTTAAAGACACATTTGACCAAATTAAGGGACTAAGTGCCATAAGTATTAAAGTTCTTTGTTGTCAGTCATGTAAAAACATACAAATGACTGGGACATTGTATTTCAATGAGTGTGGATCAAGATTAAATCTAATGTTAACCTTGATGATAACCTTGAGGTTAATGAAATATATATTCACACAAACAAACCAAAAGTGTAGATTTCATTGTTGGTTACTGGAACCCCAAGAATAGGCCCGTCTCCCCAAATAAACACCCATGGGCTTATATTACGGTCTCAAATTATTTTCAAAATGCCCCAGTTCCCAAATAGTAGCCCGGGGCTTACTTTCGGGGATTCCCGGTAATACCCTTAGCTGTTGTTACAATTGCCATTGTCCCTGAGCTAAACACCTGATGCATCTAATTTATTCAGAAATAGTGCAATCTAACACCAGTCTACTGTGATGTATTTACTGAATTCAATATGTATCATAAAATAGATCTGGGAAGCGATCTTCTTCACAATAGCTTTTGATGAATAATTCTCACTGACTCTCACTGGCGAGAATAAATTGCTGCAGCACTTTTGAATTTGACTTTGGCTTGTAAGTAGGGAATATATCTTAACAGGCAAAACACACCATATAAATTTACAGTTAGAAGTGAAATATTCATAAACCCATAGAAATTCAGTGCCAATCTGTAAATGCTATTAAAGAAGATAAGACAAATATCAGAATTTCCCAAATCCTGCTTTGTATAATTATCGAACGTTTAAATATATGCATGAGAGTTTTAAGTGATTGTTTTCTAACTTAATGTTTGTAAGACACCAAAATAATAATCTGGCCAATCACAGCTAGTGAATTCCACCACGTAGTTTTCGAATGTTTTGTTGAAGGGCATTTTTTTGTGTGACATATAAGAGGGTCACGTTTGAAAGTAATAGCCTACTGGGTCTACTGACTAGCCATCTTTAATCATGATAATTAGTCCGAAACACTTAACTTTTTGATTAGACCGATGCACCTGTGTGGCAAAAACAAGCACATGCAATTTCCTGTTCCTGTGTAAACAGGCCATCCAGTGGCCTGGAAGATGGCAGCAGGTTCTAAGCTGTTATTGAAATTAGTCGATAATGCTGACCTCTAGGCTATGAAAGTAACTGCCCCTAATTTCGACTAATATCGGCAGGTGACCTTTCCGATGTAGAGAAATTAACTTGTTGATTAAAAGCTCACGTGCCCATCAAAAGTACAACACCAACCTTAGTACGTTTTTAATTTCTATTTCTACTTTGATTGTACCAGATGCAGAGAAATTATGCTTTGGGTTTTGTGCTTATGTCAATTTTTAAGTGTTTTTTCTTCTTAATAATGTACATTCCTTTGATAATCATGATAAAGCAAGCAGGTACATACTTATAAACCATCGACCATGTTTCTAGAGCTCTTAGGAGAGCAATAATTAATGGATAGAAGCCATATGTTCTCAAATTATACTTTTTTCCAAATTTATATCTGCAAAACATATGAAGTTATTTAAAAAAATCTTAGATGAAAGTGGCAAAAGAACTCATTATTGCTGTAATCAACGAAAATGCCTGATGAAATTTTACAGTAATTAATGTTGTGTACCAAAGTGTCACAAGGAGTGCGCGCATTCTACAATTAACTTTTTTTCTCGTGATGAATTGTGTCCAAATGACACCATTTGTTGCAACAGTCTAATTAATTTTATTTTAAATCCTTGAACAAGTTGGATGAAACAGCGGTTAAATTTATCTCAAATATATTTTTTCCAAGAATGTAGAGATATAGATATCAAGCATCGAAAAGTGCTGTGCACTTGTTAAAGGTAAGGGGACCAAGTACGAGTAATTTTGCTATTTGTGTCGTGCGCTGCACTCATATTCATCTGTGTGATTGCGGGTAATGAATAAGAAGCCTTAGTAACATTTCGGCGAAGCTGTGTTCTTAACGGACTATTTTTAGATCTTCTTGGGTTTAATGTTTGAGCATACTTACAATTAATTGTATAAAGCAAAGACGTAACATGAGGTATTTTTTGGGGAAATCCATCGCCATTTAAATGATATAAAGAATACTAAATCAATTTAACAAATTTAATTTAAAGTTTAATGATTTTAGTATTATCTATTACTTAATGCAATTAAATAGATTTAAAGCTTCGCAGTGAATCTGTTCCTGCATGTTTAATTGAATCACTACAGCCTTTGTTAAATGTTGTCTAAACATAAAGGCGCGAAATTTCGTGAATAATGGTTGATTCTTTGGCATCTAAACGAGAATTTCATATGGATTGTCGTACTTTGGACACTTAATCTTCATAAAGAACGCAAGTATGTAGTTTTGTGGGTGTGTATTTATGCCCGTGTGTTTCTATGCAGGCTGTTTATGGCGTTCAGTTAGACAATACTCTGCAATTAAAACGTTTGTATCACGTGGAATGATTGTCTTTTTATTATCGTTTTAATCCTTATGAATGACCAGCTGTAGGAAAATAATGAGAAAACCTCTTTATATATTAGGAAACTAATGATGTTTATTTCCATAAAAGGCACGTGGCACTGGTATTTTCTAAAATAAATATAATACAATAATCTAGGATTAGTTAATAAACAGTGTAATGAACCTGGATGAAAAATGAATAACTGGATGCCATTTTATGATAACCAACACGATGTACATGGCCTATACTAGTAGTATCTGGTAACAGTGGACATTATCCTCTTGCAGTTTTTGTAATATAATAAATGACAATAATTATAAGGGACATGCTATATATTTTGCCATAATTCAAGACCCATTCCAACTAATTATAAATACATTCTAGCGACTGTTTGCTAGCTACACATATTGTGATATGCAATGATAACATTTCATTTTTGGTACACATGTTATGTACGTAAACACATTTTTGCCATACTCGAACTAATTTCCCTGGAAACTTTCGGAACAATTACATGTCATTGATAGAATTAATTTGAAAATTATACCAAGTTTATCAAAATGAGAATACATTTTGGATCAATTAGTAGTAATACGTGGTTTATGGCATAAGTGCTGGCTCTCATTGCTAAAAAGACCAGTCAGTAGAAAATTAGGTCACTGTCCAGCTAAATTGAATATATCAGTTGGAAGAGCTCTCAAATTACATTTACAAGTGGACTGTGCTGCAGAGTAGAATATAAATCTTTCACTTGGTGGAAGATCTAAGGGGACCACCAAGCTTTCTAGCTGTCTTCTAAGTGACGAATTTTAGCACAGCTAGATCCCACCCAGACATAAAACATTATTATGGAGTAATTTGTTGACTTTGAACTATCATGATATGTACACCGGGAAATGGCTTTCGGGTCTTTCTTGAATCTGCCATTGAGTCAACATTAACGTATTAAACATACATTTTTAGCAATATATTAACTACTGATGAGTTTCACCCTACTTCTTTTCCAATAGAAGTTCTACATAGCAGAATATTTTATGTCAAAATAAAGTAGATATATAGTACATACGTAAGGAGAATAGCAATTGGCTGAAAAGTACCGATTTGGAAACGTTATCAAACTATAATAAATAATGAAGACATGCATATCTTTGTTAACGGACACTAACATTTTTCAGATCTAAGAGGTTCTAATACTTTGTTTTGTCATGGAGTGACTTTTTTGTTAAAAATAGTTCATTAAGGGTTCTGTTCAATATCCGTATTGGTATAGCATTGGGTTATTGAATTGTGCCCAGATCATTCTATTTTTACCATAATCCACTATTTCTATAGTATTTTATAGTATTTTGAATGGAAATGGTATTTCTTTTGATCACAGGAGACCAAATTTCCTGTCCAAAATGGTTCCAGTTTATTTGTTACAGATTTGGTTCATTGATTTCAGTCACAGGCAACTGAATCTGCTGTATTTTTACTGTATCTGGTGCCTGGATGCCCCAGTTACATATTCTAATTGTCCTTATATGGTCATATGCATAGAAACCGCGTTTCTAGGGAGAATTGCTACTGTAGGGTTCCAACATGATCATTGGTCATGTGTGGCTCTTCTCTGGTTCATTGGTCAAAATCCCATGGTACACAAGGTGCATTAGGTGCAAAAGGGTTATCCAGGGTATGTCTAGCCAGTTTGGCAATTTTCCAGTCCATATATGGTATCATGCAAGGGGTACTTGACCATATTTGGTCAAGTCACATGGCCTAGAAGCAGAATGGAACAGCCTCTAGCCCTAGGCTCTTCACTTTTGATCAAGCTGCAGCCCTGGTAACATCTGTG
This sequence comes from Haplosyllis anthogorgicola, assembly GCA_038406195.1. Lineage (NCBI taxonomy): Eukaryota > Metazoa > Annelida > Polychaeta > Phyllodocida > Syllidae > Haplosyllis > Haplosyllis anthogorgicola. The sequence continues at coordinate 155 of JBCAUI010305298.1, read as the reverse complement.
GGGCATGGTGTTGAAATGTATTGAATTTGTTTGGCACATGGATGGAAACATTGGACAGTCTTTGGTTGGTATAAGGTTCATTATTGTGTCATTATTGCTGTTATTTATTCACATGCAGGTCTTTTTAGGGTATTTTACAGGATATTTCAATAGTT
>JBCAUI010305187.1:0-15490 GCA_038406195.1 Haplosyllis anthogorgicola | reverse complement strand
CTTTAGATACGAGCGAGGTAACAGACACGCTAAGTAGAAGGCAGCTAACACGGAAGCCAGCTAACGGCACACCCCAGCTTAGCTACTTACCACATAATGGAACATTTTTATTCTTTCTCTGTAGCCACGTCTCCGCCTTCTTCGCCTCGCGTCCACCAACATTGACATTCAAGTAAGGTTAACATGATAATTTTCGTGGAAAAATTCTCGCTGCGCATAATTTAAAACTTCATGTTAGCTTAGAATGTCTGATCTCTAGTCCACTCTAAACTATCAGTTGTTGCTTCAGATATGCATTTTTAGAGGTTTCTCCAAATTCAATGTCCACCTGACTCACCTACTTTACCAAATTTACCGAATTAGGTAGGAAACATGCCCGATGTCATTTTCAGTATGTCTACCAGTTGCGATATGCCAGTATTACCAATTTGAGTTCGAGTAGTATACTGATATCGTTATACCATGTACCATACATACCATTTACGGCTCACTGGAGTCTACTTTCAATTGATCTGTCTGAAACATTAGTCAAATAAGGTGAATTAGTTTATTTTAATTTGGAAAGCCTCAATTGTCGTAAGTAACTCAAAGATGATGACAGGTTTCATAGTCTATGTGGTAGGGTGTACAAATTTTTTTTATCAGCTAAAATGTGGCCACATAAACAAAACATCATGGAATAGAAATATATACATTCACTGCTTAGTTATCTCAGATTGTCGAGTGAGTTAGGTTGGTCCAACCTTCGCCAAGAGGTCTAAGTCAACTAACAAGAAATCTGGCTATATTTTATACCACTATCATTTTTAGCTAAACCCATATTATTTCGGAAATTCAAGATATCATTTTAAAGTGTACTAAATCTATTGTCATTGGAAATGAGTGAACTGTTTAGCTTGGTTTTTGGCTCATTTGGCATATATGCCAAAGAGCCTACAGAATCATGAATTGTCCATCGTCAAGGGTCATTGTTGTCATTGTCATCATCATTGTCGGCATCTGTGCACACTCATCCTGAGCACACTATTAATCATATAGAATTCATGTTTTATACACATATGCACCTATGTCCCCCATGAATGCCCAGCAAATATTATGTTGCTGTGACCATTATTCTCAAATTGGCAGACATATTTGTATTTTCCTTTGATCCTTGCTCCTGGACAATCATTTGATCGAAGAAACTTCATATGTGACAGTCTTATGCACCTAGGTGCCCTCTTTATTTCTTGTAAAAGGTATATTGATGCCACATATATTTCCAGTTTGGCAGTCATATTTGTGTTTTTCATAGATCACATATTGGAGATTTCATCTGAAACACACTATTTGTATCCATGTGATATTGTAACTTAGATTATCTTAGTTATCTGAATAATGCCAAATGAGCCCAGGTCCATCTGGACCTATTTTTTACCAATTGCAAAACTTTAAAATTTATTAAATCCCTGGGACGTAAGTGAAAGTGTGATTGTGACATCATAAGAAAGTTATCAACATAAAATCAACATGTATACATTCATCTTACTTAAAAGGCGACGAGCACTTGAGAAAAATGTGTCAACAAAAGTAAAAGTGTCATAAGTCACCAGACATAAAACGCATAATAACAGTGATATGGACAGTAAAAGAAAGTAAAAGTGTATATTTAATGTCCAGTCATTGAGCTAGCAATATCTAGTTATTACCCATATTTCCTGACGCTGTTTTTACATACATGGCTTGGTCTGTTATTAGGACTGTTTGCTCAGATTATAGTTCTTTCAACTTTCAGCATTGCCGCAGGTTATCGACTGTAGCTGTGTAAATGTCAAACTCAAAGCTTGATCTTAGCATCTGTTTCTTTGCCTTAGATCTACAGACAATCATTTTTTATGCAAACAAAAAATTCGTAACAAGCTTGTCTAGCGAAGACATCAAGGTTGATGTTATCAAGTCAGTTGTTTTATGAAGAAATTTATGTGTGGAACACTGGTTTATACACATCGATATTTGATGTCATCTTCTTTTGATTGTAAAGAAATCGTATGCTTAGACATTACATGAGTGGCTGAATGCAACAATTAGTCTACATGTCTTGTCGCGGAAATGTGCAGATGCTTGTTTCTATGTTTAGCTTACAAGTTAACCAACTGTGAAAATAGGTGATTCAGGCAGCTAGTCTTATAGGCTAATTTTGCTCCGAAAATATTATTCGCCCTTTCAAAGAAAACTATAAAACAATACTAAATGATTCATTTAATTCTCTATGTGACAAGTTTACCGAATACATACCCGGGAGGCATGGTGGGATTATCACAAATAAAGTTCAGAATATTGCAGTCTGAATGCTAAACCGTTTTAACACAATGCATACATCGTGGTGAACATTTAAAGCGTTAATCGTTACATGTATATATATACTTGTATGCTTATTTTAACTACCCGTGCTTGAATCATTAAATCTCAAACAAAAAGAGAACTGAGGAATATTCGGTGACTTTGAGTCCGTTGGGATGTCAAATTGAAAGGGATGGACCACTTAGGGCTTCTTCAGCAACATGCTACTATTCATCAAAGTTCAAATACACGTACAGATGTGTGTATTGAATTCAGAGATGTATTAAGTTAAGTGGATTCTATGTATTCCCTGTCGTTCGTTACATAGCAATACGACAAGAAATGAAGGAACATATTACTCATAGCAAAATAGCGAAGCAAGTGACTAACAAAGCAAATGTCAAATTCTGAGTTCATGAAATATGTACATATTAAATATATAACACCTGCTACAATTATAAATGTAGTAAAGGTAATTTATTAATATTTGTATTACCTGAAATAAATCGCCTTTGACGTCTGCTTTCAGTTTATGAAAAGGGGTCTACACAGTTACCATAAAAATATTCGGTGCCTCATGCCCCGCTGGGGGCAGAGGCTCTCTATATTCTCGAGATGGTTCTGTTGTTTTCTGACGGATTAGAGCCAAGCCACACAGAGGAGAGTCATGCCCGACAGATTGGAGTCAAGCCGTACAGAGTAGAATCATGCTGGACAGACTAGAGTCAAGTCATTTCAGATAATTTTAGACACTTTCTGGAGAAAAGATGTCAGTGTATTTAAATGTTGGACTTGGAAAATTCTTTGTAAATACAGCATGGGGCTTTGTACACCGACAGGTCATCTCTCGACGGTGTTTATGTTTACGATTACGCCGTGATGCAAGATCTAACTAATATGCTGCCTTTAGCTGTCCTTAAATGTCCTTTGCTTTACTGTACACCAGCTGTAGATCATAAATTTAAAATTAAAAGTGTTATTCAATAAGCTACCCATCACTTTGGTTGATTTTGGAGTTGTTTTCTTCTTCCCAGATACTGAAAAACAGTACTTTGCATTGAAGGACAAATTCTCTGATAATGATAATTTTGACTCGTAACAATGTAAATATATCTTAAAATAAAAACCAAAAAATACATCTGAAGCATATAACGAAGAAGTTAGATTACAGTTAAAGCTGACCTTTGAAAATCTACTCCTCATTGAGCCACAAATTGGAAGACGGGAAACATACCATTTCCTGTTCCAATCACGGTGTTCAGAAAAAGCAGTCAGAGAGCAAACAGGATCAACAATGTGTAATCATTTGTCCTTCGTCAATTACGTGGGTATTAATTAACTAAGGAAAGAAATTTCCTTTCCTGTCTGTACCCAAACATCGTCAGAACGTACATTTATCATATCCGTGTCCGAAACGTTATTAGAATTAACCTAGATCGGAGAATTGTTCTCAACAGTAGCAAATAATGAAATTCCTATCAATTTGGAAACGTACCGAACAAAAGAAGAAACAAAAGAATTCCATGCTGTGCTTTTTATGCGCTATTGTTTCATGCTTTGAATACCAACAATTTTCTTCAATTTGTTAATTTATGCGATCCAAGCAAACACTGCGTTATAACTCTGGATATGTTGTTCACAACAATAGCATTCAGAACGATCAATCTAAAATATCTTTTATAACCACCTTTCAATGAGACGAATTGCGATTCCTTACATCTATGAAACAACAGCTTTTGACCGAGATAATGAACTGGCTTTGTTTGTTTGTTGTAAATTGAAGTCAAAGTTAGTGAGAAACGGGGGCTATTTGACACTGTTCCCAAACTGTACATAGTGGGCGGCTTTTTATTTAGATATTGCTTTGATCACGATTGCAACAATATCGCCACTGAAAAGGTCACAGCTTCAGAAGGCATTGTGTTGCATGTTTGATGAAGCTGCCCTTTCGAATCTCGCTTTCAACGACCTGCCAATCGCCAAAACAGGATGTATAACATCTCCTTGTCTAATGAAGTATTGAGCCCAAAAAGACTTACTTTTTACAAAGCCCTTCTTTCAAATTGTGCTTACATAGTTCATCAAGAATATTTAATTACATGTATGTACAATGATTTCACTTTTGTATAACAGAACTCCAAGGGCCAAATATGTTTACAGCTTCAAATGTTCGTGTGTTCCTGGTACATAGGTGTGTACGTGTATGGTGGCATGTGCACAATTATTGAATATCTATTATGGAACGTCACAACATCAACTTTGACCAAGTATTAAATATAGACCATAAGAAAGATCTTTGAGGTATGAAATATAAACTATCGTATCTTTGGCTGATTGAAATCTTATTATGATTAAAATCTAATTAAACCCAAGACTTAAACTCTCCGCCAAACTTAATGTGACATCATATCATTTGAATTGGGATGACTTGACTGCACGTAAACTTGTGACTATTTAAGACATAAAACGTCTTTCACAGCTGCATTGGTATCAATGTTGTTTACGGAGATGAATATCTGGTTAATAGCCTGCCATCGACTAGGAACAGTGAATTAATCTGTAGAGAATTTCATTATACAAGTTGATCAGATCGATAGTAATTCAGTGTTCTATTTCGAGCTAAATATACTTCAGTCTCCAGTAGTATTTCACTCAATAAGTACCCTTTATCCGTAAACTAGTATTCACGGCAAGTGTCCATTAAAAATTAATGGAAAGGTTTCAGTTCTACAACGACATGGTGGAGAAAACAAGCCGACTAAGCGGTATCTTTGAGAGAAATGATTTGATTACTTTAACTGTTCCTGTGACCGAATTGTTACATAAAACTAAAAATGGTCAAATGTTAAAGTGCTGAAGTATACACATTAAATGAGCACGACCATTGTTGTTTTAATTCTGATTATTTATACGTGTATATATACCGAATGCATATTTGGATATCACCGTGGCAATGTATATCTATTACGGGGTTTTCTTATTTATTTTGACTAATTAGCTAATTAAGTTGTCATATTTATCAGACACCATTTAAACAATAATTTCTTTGATTCTTAATGTATATATAACTTATTAAAAATGTCTAATTTTAGCAGTGGAAAACAATTGGTCAATTTTAGACAATAATAATGAATAGTTTACTAACAATGACAACGGCAGAGCCTTATTTGCCAAACTGGATAGGCAAATGAATAAGTAAAACGTGTATTGTTTGGTTTCATCAGACAATTAACAACAATGTTGTGTTCTGGAATTCAGACTGAATGTTCGTGCAACAAGTTTTGAGCAGGTTTTCGGGATTTTCACTGCGTGCAAGTGTCTCGATGACACGTTTGTAATTGGGATATTCATCTTACTCCTTGACTCAAGGTAACGTAAGAACACGTTCCTTGAGCATATTTAGTAAAGACTTAAGTGAAAGACCAGTTGAGTCTGCCAAAATTTAATAAACACTTACAAAAAGCAATTATGCAATATAGATTTGCATACATGTCTTTGCTGATGTTGGGGTTTTTTTTCTGACACCAATCCTTAGTACATGTTATTGAATGGTCCATATGTAACTGAGTGCCAGTGGCTCTAGGTTTGTTCGTAGAGACTTTGGTATTGAAATCTCACAGGTTCTTATGATGTGTGATAGTTTCAATTTACTCCGGCTCCATAGGCTGTCTTAAAAGGTTCTAGGAGGCTTACCATATGTCAGTTTTTGTATAGAAAACTTCAGCGCGCTTAGTGTTGCCGGAAGGCTAGTGGGGATCTATTTCTGTCAACCTCCTACTTCTAGAGGCTTGTAGACACACAACTTTGTCAAATGCGATTCCTTCCCATGTTTCCATAGTAATTGTACTTAAGTATCTGCGTCATAGAAGCCATTCTTGCTTTCTTCTAAATTTGGAAACAGAGAATGCGTGGGCAGGGCATCCAGCTGAATTGGGAAATCTCCATTAGCCATACACTAGGCTTCCTGGGGGATTTTTTATCTGAGGGAAGACCCCTATGCCCCGCATTGCCTGCAAAATTGTCCCATTCACATACAGCTTCAAGCCTAAAAAAAGCAACAGTGACGTCAATATGACGTTATTAGGTACAGAAATCAATAACAATTCCAAAAATAGAAAGTGCATTCTCTCTCCCCTCCCCCAACTTCAGCTGTAGGCAAACATTCAAGAAAGCTGCTGCGTCCAGTTCTAGATCAGTTCCCCCTACCCCTTAAAGCAAGCAAATCGATAATTTACTCTAGTGTTGGCCTCTCCAAAACAAATCTGGAGGCAGGACATTAATAATTTAGCATCTTGATGTTTTGACGCAAGTCCATAGATAATGAAGAATGGGTACTGCGTTATCCAGAATAGGCATGTGGTAGTAGTGATCATCGACTTGCTGCGCTCATACGTACTCAAGGAAACTTCTAGTACATTCGCATAACAAAGCTGTCTTGTAACTGCGATATTAAGGATTATATCTTTTGAAAAAGTAGATTACACATTCTTATGAGACATTAGAAGTTTAAAGTGGTAAATCATTGGATATTTTGTTTGAAAAGTTGTGCAGTCTGTGACAACTAAGGAGGAAACAAAATGGGAATCAAATAACTGTAGCAGAAAGCAGCTGCTGTCAAAACAACCACCTGCTGAATCTACAAGAGCAGCTTTTTATACGGCAATAATACCAAAACAGACAATACTGCTTAACTCAAATTAAACAGCTTTGAACATTCAATTGTTACAAAACAAGGGTTTGGATATAGATCGCATAAAAAGGTAAGCTATTGAATGTCGACATATTTTGTTGAAACCATATGTTTCTTAACTCTATTGTAGTCAATATGGTTTCCGAAGAAATTATCAAAATTTTATCAACTACTTATGATATAATTTAACTTGGAAAGATATCCAAGATTTTAATTGACGTCCAAGCTGGATAAACATTGCTAACGACCGTCTTACTGGTAAGATATTTTCTTTGACATAAAACAATTTCCAAGGACACAGGCCTGCAGCAGCCTTTCGAGCCGTTTATGGTAAGTTTTCTGAGTAATATGTAATATAGAACCACCCACATACACTTAACCGATTTCAAATTAGGATTTCGTGATAAAATTGTCAAAATATGTGTATCCATTATGCTATTGCAATATTAGTTTGAATATGATGTATAGGTTCGGTGGTCAAAACAATTATCATAATCGACATTTATGTGTGCCATATGTTGAACATAATTTTGGGGCTAATAATCAGTGATGCTTTGTATTCTATAACATTGTAATAAAATTCATATATTTCTTTGGTACAAGATAAAAAAGATTTGATTAAAACATTGCAGTTTAGTGATTGTGATAATTCACCGCATTGCCCATACAAAACCGAATGTTAAATTCCTTAATTCTTGTTAAATTCCTTAATTCTTGTTGCAATCAAATTAGTGTGTAGTTTAGGCAGCATTGGCGGATTTAGGGGGGGGCGCAGGAGGCGCCCTCCCTACGGGCTGGGCGCCCCCTTGTACGGGAAATCCTGGATCCTCCACGGCAGTTCAGATCAACAAATACTATTTTATCATGTTGTTTACCATATTGCAGATGTTAAGTTGCATGCCCAATTAGGAATTATTTAATAGATTTAAAACCTGTTAATTAGCATCTGCTATTGCATAATAGCTGATATGAGTAAAAGCTTTGAGAGATTAAAATATAGATTGATCTAAAATGAGATATTATGTAATACGAAAGGTACATATGTGCGTTGTATATTGCCATTCACTGGTGCGATCAGAACGTGGTGGTGAGTGAATCATACATGGACCAGTGATGCCCAGGCCCTAATTGTTGCCCGCTACTGTTTCTATATCCGGGTGTCATGTCCCATTTCTTAAATGTCACTGGGTTTTGTGAATGTTTGTATGTATATTACACTGCCATTCCGAGCCATTTATCATAAAGAGGAGCTGGCCTTTGAATACTAAATTGAATGAAATATTTACAAATAATTGAGCCTGGTTGATAAGATTTTTCTCCCTATTTTTGGCACTACTCTCAGTTGCCAAATGAAATTCCATGTAAATTTCCTACTTATTTCCCTCCTCTAGACCTAAGATAAATATGTGTGTGTGTGTGTGTGTGAGAGAGAGAGAGAGAGAGAGAGAGTGTGTGTGTTTCTGCAGGGGCACTTTACACATGCGCTAATAATGTAATGTACACTGGACAGTTTATGTACACTGCATGAAGCTGTTTTGGAATAAATAAGCTTGAAGTGTTGCCAAAAATACACCATAAATGGCTTAACCAAGGTTATTGTACACAAGTGTAGTCAATTATATCACTTAATCGATCCCAATTTGGCTATCTTAAGTAAATTCATGTCACTTTTGAGACCACCTACGCAAATTTCGTGAGAGGCGGTCCGTACTGGTCTGCTGGAAAACAATTCATTACACAGCTTTGTTCGAAGCTGTTCAAATCAATAAGAATGTTTTTGTTTACAAAATAAGCAGAAGACGAACAGCGTTAACAGAATTTCTAAATATAATGCTGCCTTTGTTTAACAGTTTCACGCATACAGAGTATAATGTTGTTTGTTCTGTATGTCCTATTAACAGTTCCTCCCACACTTCTTTTACGTGAAAAAAGAAATAGGGCTCTTTTAATAAGTAATTAGCACTGAGGTTTGTGGTTAGAGATATAGTGTTAAAAACATAAAGTAAGCATATGTTAAGTCACATATAAATTAACGTAATAATTGTCACCCGTTCTAATAAGTTATTTATGTATATCGATTTCAATGATTTTGGGCTTGTCAGTAAGACTGAATGGGTGAGACATATGCTTACTTGTAGAGCAGGGCCAATAAGAGGCCATTTTCCTGTCCGAGCCCAGACCTGTTCCTTGCACAAAGATCTTATATGCTAAAGAAAGGCGCTTGATAAGCGGACGTAATTATGTCTGAACGTATCAGTAAAAACAACATAAATGCATATCTAATCAGATTTCTATGTGTCATCATATTGTGAAATACGTTACGTCTTGGGATCGTATGAGGCAAAACAATAACACGGTACGATTTCGGTATTTCAGCATTGATCAGCTGTTGAATGGAATTGGAATATCTTTTCACATTCAACTTTTAGAATAGTTGTAAGTATTTTATTTTGATTATTTGTTTGAAATATCTAGTTCAAAAATAGACATAATGTAAAAGACTGGTATGAATATTAACTCTTTGCAAAGTTTAGGCTAAGAAAATCCAATGACGGCTTTGCAGAAAGGATAGTTGTTTAAAAGATTTAGGTTTTACTGTTACTTGACGCAGGCAAATGTGATTACAGTGAAGGGGTGATGTATCTAATGTAAAACTTAGATTTGGGGGCAAGTTTATTTAATATTTATAAACGCTGCTGGGGTAGGATTTACATGTTTGAACGCACCGTGTACAGTTGGAATTGGTCCCAGTTTCTTAACCATGACATTTGAAAATGCTGTAAACAGAATGTTTGGGGCTCAGTACTGTAAATGACAAGCTATATTTGAAATTTACATTTCAACGAAATTTAAATTTCTTGCATATTGAATATCCTTTTGACATGACCATGTAATTTTACATGGTGTATCCTGGTTTAAAATGAATGCGACATGTAATTACTTTGGTGACATTCAATACCACAACGATAAAATAGCTAAAAGACAAAAATATGATACAACTTGTCATGCAAACGAGTAAAAGGCCACATTTGTCAAGCCTATCGAAAAGGCCAGTATCACGAACTGATAACGCTTTTTTGGTTCCAAAAACCCTGGATACAACTATTTGATAGTGCACGATGCATATAAAGTGGTACAATTGTTCATACAAAGAGATATGTTATCATTGTATAACTGCAGGAAGTAAGACTTCATGTATTGTTGATGCCTTTGACCTTTACTTGCAATTTTTTCCTCGGCTCATATGGTCATATCTCACAGCAAATTCAGAATCATATGCAAATGTATTTATCTAAATACAAAATGACTTTGATACATAAACAATTCATTTCTGATTAATATGGGAGAGGTGTTGTAAAAAATGTATCAATATAAAATTTGTACAGGTGTTACGGAAGTGATTTGCCTTTCATCAATAAAAGCTGAGATTTTCAAATAATTATCCCATTTTGTGACATTTCCACAACATATTTTACATTGCACAATAGTCCATTGAAGTTAAGCTCAAGGAGAAATATATTTCCTTGGGGAACTCCCACACAAATGTTTTTTAAATCTTTTAATACAAGAACTCTATTATAGTTGGCTTGTATTCGTAGAACATTTATATATTTTCAATGAAATTATAATATGAATTCCTTGGCTTCATGTTAGGTTACTTCAGTGGTAGTTGACATGCAAAATAGGTATGACTTTTTATAGGGGACATCATGTAGAAAAATACAAGGCAAGACAAATATAGGCAAATAACTGCCTTTTGGCATCAAGAGGCCCCAGACAATTGTGTCCCCCCCCCCCCCAACGGCCCAAATTTTCTTCGTTTTCATGCACTTCCCGCTAAATTTTGGGCGAAAATAGGGGGTGGCGCCCCCCCCCCCAACGGGCCGGGCGCTCCCCCCCCCCCAACGGAAAACCCTGGATCCGCCCCTGAGTGATGTTACCATATGGAGAGCATGTATCTTACAAATGTGTTGAATGTGGGATCCTGTTAGTGTAAATTCATTCGCATTAATTGTTGTCACAGGCCAAAGAGAATAGAACATAAATAATAATAAAGTTTCATTTATCGAGATACAACGCAACCAATCAGACGTCCGTAAACAGAAATAGCGATTAATGTTAGTAGTTGATGGAGAGATGCTATTAATAGCACCATCCTCCAGAGCAAATAGTGCTAAATAAAATCCAATTACCTTTTCTATAAAAATAGGTTGTAGCTAAGTAGAACGCATAAATTCGGCATTTAACAGGTAAGTGAGTCCATATTTCATGTTTTTGTAAACTGTCATTTCGAATATACAAGCGTAAATCGTGGCCATATGGTAGAGTTTACACTTCCAAGACCAAGATGGCAGAGGCAGCAACTTTAGTGGCGCAGTAATATCACCGGTAGGAGAAAAAGTAGTCCCGGCTGTAGCATTGACTGCTCTCTAGAAAACAGCCGTTACAGGACTGTAAGTTGCACAAGGTTCACCGTTAAAAGAGCAACCTGTGAAACAATTGCTATCAGGAATTAGGATTGCTCAACACGGTGACAGTCAGTACTAATTAGCTTCTTTACTTTGTTGCAGTGAAAAAGAGATCCACAGGTGGTCTTGGAACACTGAAGATGTCCTCGTCGGCGAAAAGGTTCCAGGTGTTGTGTTATGAACAAGTTGGGAGATTGCATGAAGTAATGCAAAGTGTCGTTCCCATTCACGGAAGAGGAAACTTTCCAACCCTTGACATCAAATTAAAGGATCTCGTTCAAGTTGTACGGGACAAACTGAAAGCAGATAATGTTCGAATGCGAGATATACGATTAAACGGGGGAGCCGCGAGTTACATCCTTGGATACGATAATGATAACCTCTCGTTCAATGATCTGGATTTGATATTCGGAGTGGATCTGTCTACTCAGAGTGACTTGCAGAAGGTAAAGAATGCTGTTCTTAACTCTCTGTTGGATTTTCTGCCGGAAGGAGTAAATAAGGAGAGGATGTCTTCATGCAGTCTGAAGGAGGCGTATGTACAGAAGATGGTGAAGGTGAGCAATGAAAGTGACAGATGGTCCTTGATTTCTTTATCAAATAACAAGGGCAGAAATGTAGAGATCAAGTTTGTAGACAATATGAAGAGGCAGTTCGAGTTCAGTGTGGATTCCTTCCAGATTATTCTGGATTCTCTCTTGACATTCTACGATGTATCGCAAAATCCCATGAGTGAACATTTCTATCCAACAATAGTAGCCGAAAGCGTGTACGGAGATTTCAACGCAGCCCTGTACCACCTCAACAACAAGTTAATATCAACGCGGAATCCCGAACAGATTCGGGGAGGAGGCCTGTTGAAGTACTGCAACCTCCTGGTTCGGGACCATGCGCCGGCGGATAACGTTGATATCAAGGCACTGGAGCGTTACATGTGTTCGCGGTTCTTCATCGACTTCCCCGACATCCAACAGCAGAGCGTAAAGCTCGAGAACTACCTGGCGAATCACTTCGCGGGAGATGACCAGCTCAAGTACGACTACCTGATGACGCTGCACAGCGTCGTAGACGATAGCACGATATGTTTGATGGGCCATGAAAGGCGGCAAACTTTGAACTTGATACAGTCACACGCTTCTCAGATCTTAATGGAACAGGAGACCAAAGCTTTCAATAAGCAACTGCAGATGCAGCAGTTCGACCAAGCAAACATTGGCGCCTGCTTCGATGGACATACGAATTTGATAATTGATCAGGTGTTCTACGGGCCATATTATCAAACAGGAGATTTTTATTACACAACCTATACATACGTCCCCAGTGCCTATCCTTCCGGCCCTTGCCCTCTGTGCCCGCAGCCCCCTATGCCGCAACAACAGCAGCAGCAGCAGCAGCAACAACATCAGCAGCAGCAACAGCCCTACTTACAATGTTCCTAGGCTCATATCCACGCACAGGCTTCGAGAGAGTTTTATTCCAGGATTCCAATGATCTAAATTCCACTACAGGAATAGTGCCCTTCTTCCCTTTGCAGCCCCACCAAAAGTTAATCTTGTTTCGTCAAAGGACACTAAACTGTTACACGGTCGTGGAGAAATTTTCCAATACTATAACTAGCCAGGTATATTAGACAGGGTATAATCGTCACGCACAGACTTGAGTACAAAACACCTAAATGATGCCTGGTATCATGCAGTATCATGTACACTTCCATTAAACTACACCAAGTCAAAGACATAAGAATCCACGCAATTAAGCACGGAACTTTGCTATTGATGTACCCTTTAAGGGTATGGCTGAGGTTGCTGCGATTCATCCATAAGTAATATACCTTCTTACTTGACTAGTCTCCATACCAGTTACAGCAGACCGAGTTCGAGGGCACTCAGTCCTGTGTAAGCAAGGGGTATAATATGAGGTACAATGCCAAAATAGCAAAGATTGCACTGGAGGTGGTTGGTAACTATATATCATGTTCTCGTCTCTGCTTACCTTGTAGACTTCCCAAACGACAAGTTGTTGCGTAATTGATATCAACGTTAGGAGATTGATCAGAACTAGAAAGGTTTTCGTCTTTAAAAATCATCATTGCACCGTCTTCGAACCGTTATCTTAAAACTCTCAAATGTACTTACATGTGATTTAACATTGATGTATCAATATCAGTTATAGGAAATATCCTATAGATATTAGGAAATATTAGGAAATATCCTATAACGGTTATCACATATGATATACATGTACAAATACATCGATATAGTAACAAATCTATAATATATATACCACTGAACAAACATATATTAAGGTTGAATGCAATGGACCAATGAACGACCCACCAGGTCTCTTATGGACCATCATTTACACTTAAGTCAGTCACGAGCTTAAAGAGGTGACAGAAATGGACAAAAAGGTCAGCCCCTGAAGATGAATTCCACTGGCTGTTTTCGTGATGGACACATCGAAGATTTATCAAACTGGATGATGGTTTGCTCTATGGAACAATGTCCGTCATTATGGATGCTCATGTAGTATGCCTAACTGGAATGGTGATATTTTGATGAATATTGCAGATGAATCATACAGAATGACAGAATCAGAAAGAAGGTGTTCAAATGAGGTGAGGAGATTTAAATGATATATATTAATCGTTTAAACTGCAGGGATGAGTACTTATCAAAAAATGGATACTACAATTGAGTGTGAGATCCAGTGATAAGTTTAACTCATGATGTCAAGTCTGCAGATTTATTCCATAAGGATGGGTAATGTAGAGAAATTCTTTAATATTGTGAATTCCATTTTATTTTCTCGCTTGTGAATGCTGGGATTAATTGTTACTTCCAATAATAAGGGATATTGATGTCTGCGCGTCACCAGACTGGAAATGACAGGTACACGCCATTCTAATGCATGGTATTAGCTTAATATCTATATCAAAATTGTAATGTATATTCCCAATATATTTATATTACTATAGCATCATGTTACGTGCGTTCGTTTGTCGAATCTTTAAATTGTTAAAGGTATGTGTGAAACCAAAGTCCGTTAACAAATGTTCTCATAAGTACAAAACTTGCGATAATTTTGTCAGCACTGTAATGTTACATTGTGAAATACAATTTCACACCATGGGTAGGTGCATTTTAGGATTATTTTAAATTTCTGGAAAGGGTTATTGTGCTTAAAATTATGTAGGTTAAGAATCGCCATTGTACAAATTGGTACTTATAAATGTAACATGCATTCAACATGTTAGCTCATATTTTCAAGGCATCTAATTGTTTTAATGTGATTCCTGACATGCATGTAAATTGGTCAAACCATGCCATAGATAAGTACTTTTAACACTGTGGAAATACGAATTAAAAGAACAATAGTTATTTAGTCAGCTCCTAAAGCCATAACAATGCAGTAGTGCTTTACCAAAAAAGCAACTTTTACATCTTCCATTTAAAGAAATGATTGATATTTTTTTCTATATTTTATCAGATATCATTTAGAATAGAATAGTGTTTAGGCCACGATGTGTGAAATGTGTGGGCTACAGATAGATGTAGACCTAACACCGAATATTGACCGGTGATATTTTTCAATGTGAGTATCCGAGTTCCGTCTGTCTACATTCAATTATATTCAATAATTATCATAATGCCGCTCAACATCTGTGATCTAAAAAAAAAAAATAATTGGAAAAAAACCCAGAAAATATATTTTATTTAAACTGTTTGTGTTAGGAAAAACAAAGTAAGAGCACCAACGTTCAATAAGTGTAAGTACGATGACTCTAGTGCACTGTAGATTACTATCTGTACATAAAAATTATTTATGAAACCTGTACTGCTAGCATATTCACTCATGCAACAATGAAAATTCAAATCAAAGCATACACCTAGGAGAACATGATAGACATAGTATCTGGTGTGTTTTTTCGTCAAAAGTGCTATTGCAAAAAAAAAAAAAAAAAAAAAAAAAACAAACAAAAAAACCGGGAAATGTGGAGTAAAGGAAAAAA
>JBCAUI010305076.1:0-15490 GCA_038406195.1 Haplosyllis anthogorgicola | reverse complement strand
TTATTTATTTATTTTTTATTATTGTTATCGTAATGCATGAATAAATAACTATTGAATAAATAACTAATAAATAAATAAATAGATAAATAAATAAATATTTATTTGTATCTGTTTGCAACATGGTACACAGAGCAATATAACTGTCTGAGTGGAGACATATTTGTTATTTTATGCTCTATCTATCTATGAACTTAAAGTGGGTAATTACAGTTGGATAAGGAAATACGTAAGATATTTGTTCTCTAGATTCGCCTATCAATAACTTGATAAATATCTATAAATACACTTTGCACATTGAAACTTAACTATTGATTTGGTGACTGACTTCTGTAAAACTGTTGCACAGTGAACACACGTTATCAAATGCACTTCACGCTCAAATGCTGAAACACATTGGATATACATCTTAGAATTGGACATTCCAGTTGGATATTAAGTTAATTACAACTCGTATAGCATGGATGACAGAGATAGTGCTTATTACAGCAACTACAGTACGACGGACGATGTTTACGAAAGCATTCCTGACTATGGGGAAGCCTACAGTAAAGGTAATGAAAATAACCCAGAGGACAGGGTGAAACGAATTTCGGAATCATATTGGAATCTGTTATATGTGTACATATCTGGTGAATGCGGAGAGTATATCTTACGTATTTTAGCCACTTGGCTTGTCATTTCAAGTTGATGGCTGATACCAGGGTTGGGTGAGTTCCTTTGGGAGGGGTTAAAGTTGTAAACGACGAGTCTTAAGGTAGTGAATACTTTGATATCAATTGATTTAATAGTAACTGATTTAATATTTCCAGAGCCCCACCAAGGTCACACTGATCATTACGATGAGGACTCAGATTTCGACTCAGAAGAATGGGATGAGGTAAGTTTAATTAGAAATTACAAAATTGTGAAATTTTGAATGATCGAACTACAAGTGAATTTTCTCTCGTCAAATATCTTTGCATTTCCCCGTGATAATTCCTCCTCAGGAAAGTAAGCCAACTGGCTAAAAATCCGGTGGAATCTTTCTTGTTTGAACTCCCAGATCCTGCGTGGCTTTGACCAAAGGTTACTGAAGAGAATTTAACCATAATACAATAGCCTGGCATCCCATCCAAAATCAGGGGTATCAGTGGTTCCAGAAAATGATTTCGCACCAGACCGTGATGGTAACCAGTGACAACAATAAAAATTAAACCTACATGTTGTTTCTCAACACTTCAACTTCGATCTTTTATAGGAAGTTAGATAACATGGAAGTTAAATAAAAAAATTCTCAAGAAAATGTTATTGTTCCCTGCTCTATTTAGACTGGGAATCGTCTCAACCCTAAAAACTCTGAAGGGTAATGGACAAATGTTATATCCTTTGGGGCATGACCTGGTTTAACACTTTATAGTTAACATCTTAGATAGTGAAATCTACATCTGAAAACGCAACACTTTGAGTCCATTGTTTTCTCATAACCCAGTTATGTAGTGCAAGAATGTTTGTTTGAAGAAAAAGCCTGTGAAGAGAATGTTTACCTTTAACGAAAGGTTTTCTCTGCGGCCTGCTGTACTCTGTCCCAAGAAAAATATTGTACGATGAGAAAGAATTTTCATAAAATTTAATGCTTTCTCTTCACGCAGAAAATTTAAACTTTGTATCCAATGTTTTCATTTGTGTTTTGCGAATAACATTTCGTCGCATATTTTCATTGTGGAACGATTTCTTTCAAACGTGAGAAATTCTATTTTATGACAACAACCAGTACATTTGGAACCAATACAAAATGTACATGGTATCCTGATAGGTTATAATTTGTACATGGCCAATATGTTAGAAAGATATTAAAACTGTCAAGCTTCAATGCGGAAATTATATTTTGTAAATGTAACTTTATTTTCCGCATTGATTAATAAATATAACACTTTGTTCTTCGTAGGAGGATTATGAAAATTACGAGAATGGAGCTCCAGATGCAAATTATGAGAACGAAGAAGACTGGACAAATCCACAGCCATGTCATCATGGTCGACTCAGTTCCTGGGATAACTTTGTAGTTGGTAAGACAATTCACGTTCGTAATAAGACATCATAAGGTTTAGGTATCGGATCTGGAAAGAAATTCATGAGGCTCAAGGTACCGTTCAGCGCCCATGTTTTTGTGTTTTTTGGGGGTTTTGGGGGGTTTTTTGGTGGGGGTTAATGGATATGACTTCGACGCTAGATCCGCTATTGAGTTTCAGAGATGTAATTCTTGGCCTTAAAACTCTGTGACAGAGTCAATCCAAACAGGAGCACCAGTGGCTCCTCACAATAGTTGAGCTCTGCTCCTAGAGAGGAAATCCCAATGGTTACCCCCAGAAAACATTTAAAAGAGGAAAAGAAGTTTGGAGTCTCGATTGATATTTTTCAAGTACAATGCTGCGTACCTCGAATAAAATGCATGTGATTCCTTTTGGCCGTTTGCTGACCATCGGGTACGCGTGTATTTTCAATGCGAATTCAGCAACGATAATAACGACAACTAAGTAGTTGCGAATAATTTCGTGGAAAGGTCTTTCAGGAACAATCGCAGCAATGAAATCCCATGATTGAAAAAAAGTCGAGTTCTTGTCGTAATATCTTAGCAGTGTTCAATTCCAGCACAAGCGTTCACTTGCGGTATTCGTTTATTAATTTGAAGATTTCGGTGGATTTTTAACGATTTAAAACTGCAGTAAATGCATATTATTTTTAGATTCTGCAATTAAAGTTGAATTTGCAAAATCCTCACCTACAGTATAATTTTTACTTTGTTTCTCGCAATTTGATAATTACTCTGAAGTCTGATGGAAAAATTAAATTACGAATATGTACGAATATCAAACATTATTCCAAACCTGCTACAAGATATTTGAGATATTTACAAGTCTCTTCTAGTCTTTTATGATTTTGTGATAACACAAACCAGATAATTTATATTGACCTAAAGCGCTCCCCCCCCCCTCCCTGCACCTTCATCCTCACCCTTGTGAAAACGTTGGCTGATCCATAACCGAGTATTCAAATGGGTTTGTCTCATCGTTGAATAGTGAGTTGCCACAACCCCTGTCATGTAGAGGAATATTTTTATCGTTTATAAAGTTTTGGTTTGAGCATCATGGTCTACCTTCAACAGCTTATTGGAATTTTGTGCCCGTTAAGAAACGCCCACGGTTCGATGGACCTCAGGGGCGGATCCAGGATTTCCCGTTGGCGGGGGGAGCGCCCGGCCCGTTGGGGGGCGCCACCCCTATTTTCGCCCAAAAATTTAACGGAAAAAGCATGAAAACAAAGAAAATTTGGGCCGTTGGGGGGGAGGGGCGCCGGCAGCCCCCCCCTAGATCCGCCAATGGACCTGAACTTAAAAGCAATTTAACCGCAATTTCGGCGCAAATACAAAGTATGTGGATTTATCAGTCACGACAGATTAAAACCCACGAATGAAAGTTAACACCATAAGTGGGCCAAAATGTATGTCATATATGTCTGTTTACAATATGTGACTTAGCCGATGATAAATGAGGAAGCTTCTATTGGCAAATATCCCAAAGTCCCAGTTACATGTGTGTGTGTCGTCGAATCAAGCGGCATGACCGAGACTTAGCTGGCTGTCAAAACACACAGTCCGATTCCGGAGGCGGTTCACGCATACTTATACTTACGATACTTGCTCTAAAACTGAGATTAGAACTGACCAAATGAAACAATATTATGGTAGGTTTGTTATTGCATATTTTTATCAAGGCCTTTTATCAACATTAACAATGGTGAGTTGTAACAGGTTTTATCAGTAGAGTTAAATAAACAGTGATGGCGTTTTGTTTTTTACAATCCAAAAGGGAAGTAAATTATTAACAAGTTAAACGATGTTGTACCATGTCACAACAGTTGTGATGAGGTACACAAATTTTCCTGTTAATTTTTTTCCAGAGGATATGATCACATCATTTTAAACATTTCTTCCTTATGTTTTGCCATGAATGTACATAATATCTTGCAAACCGGATATAGTTGGTGTTTTTTTAAGTTATAAAACAGCTTTCTTACGTAATTAGACCTTGATTTTGGATGTATCGATATAAAGCCGGTAATTTATTTTCATTTCAGTGACACTTAGTTTACCTGGACACTTTTTTCCATGAAACAGGATGCATACTTTGAACATACATTATAACTTTTATTAACAAATATCCAAGTGCAAATTATATACGGAAATTTAGATTATAAATTTGGTTGCCCATCTGGGATCAGATATGTTTTATTGTTTATCTCAAATCAAAGTGATCAAAGATTTGGCTAGAATCAGCAATTGGTATTTTGTCGCTGATTGTAATTGTTTTACAATTTATAAACTCGGAAATAGAGAAGGAGTAAGCAAATATTGAACTTCGAGAAACCTTTTTAAAAATATTACACAGATAGAAGCAAGTTTTAGTGTAAATAACTTGTTAACATCCGGTTATTGTTCTATTTATATAAGCTCCTCCGGATGATGACGACCAACTGGATGATGGATACCTAGAACCTGGATGTAAGTACTTTTACTCTTTTTTTGCTGTGTTAGCGATAAAGCTTTCATCACAAGTGTTTCCACGAAAGTTTCAGCACATGCACATAGACAGTTTTATGTTGGTGAGTCTGAAATGGCTGTCTTGTATCTATGACAATATTATTGACCAAAAATTATTTAATCCATTATTCTTAGTCAATTCTCTATTATTGGTAAAAATGATCATAAATGAATTCTGTAGATCTCTTTTCTGCAGTGCTTTCTCTATAGACTCCAATGACAGCAAAGATCACACGAAAACTGATTTCTCTCACGGTTTCTTTCTACAATATTCACCTTTAATATTCTTATTCCACAGCTTTAGGGCCAATTCGAGGTATTGTACATAGCAAAAAAGTTACGATTAAAATTTTTATTTTGTAAGACAGCTTTTTATCATCACTGACACGCATGAAATGCAGGCAGGCAATGTTTTCAGTTTTCAGTTGTACGTTTTCCTGTCTGCATCATGACGGTATTATTTTTTTGGTCCGAATGCCAAATTGCTTGATGAGATAAGTCATCAGCTCAAAAACACCTCGTAACTTCTCACATCAAGTTCAATGCAAAGGATTCAAAACATGACAAGGATATGATTTGCACGAACGTTACCTAACAGAGTCTATGACGACTGTTAAAACCAGAAAAGAAGGAAACTTTTTTTTCCATTTGAGGAAATGTCTGTTGGACTTATTAGTTCACTTAGTGTAATTTGATAATTTTATATTAAATCCATAGTGCGCCCGCTTTTTAGCCCAATTATTTTCAGCTATCATTGATATTTAGCATTATAACATGGTCCATTTACCTACAATGGATGGCCCCATTGACATAATTTTGTACCTAGAAAATACAACAAGACAAATAATTATTACCAGGTTCTAAATTACTGTCAAATCATTGACATGCTTGCTATTATCAATATTAGATTAGAGAGTATAATTTGACCAGGAATTTTGTTTTGGAAATAAAGTTAAGACAATTGTTATACTCTACCTTCAAGGTCTATACTTAAAACAAGGCCTATTTAAGGGTGCATGGAATATATTCATGCTTTTACATTATTTAACCACCAGCGTAAGGTTTAAAAAGTTACAAATCGTGACCAGTCTGAAATTATGTTTCACGTAAAATCCAATCTGATGATGATTTATCTTGGTGTGATAAAATACTTTGTGACCATCTGCAATATTTGCATTCTGCTCAATAAACAAGCTTAAAATACGGTATGTGTAAAAATTTATGCTGAAATCCAGACATCTTTGCAGTGGTTTGCTGAAGCTGAAAAGTAAGTCAAAAACGCTTTCACATGTTTATTTCATACATATTACTTAATTTTAATTATTTATTGCAGCTTCACGCTTCATGGAGCCGCCCGGATCCCCGCCCAGAACACGACCGCCCATCCGGAAGCCACCTCCACTACCGCAGCCCGAAGAGACACAGCCTCCCGGTCTCCCGCCCAGAGACACCGGAGCCAGGGTAAGAACAGAGCTAACCTTTCATTCCTTGATTTTTGTTGCTACTTTGGTGGACAATGAATCACCAAATAATACTATGGACGTTTTCCCTCACACTCCAGGGGCGGATCCAGGATTTCTCGTTGGAGGGGCGCCCCGGTGCCTTCGGGTGATTAAAGGGGGCACCATTTAAAATTTTCCTCCAAAACCCTATGAAAATGATAGAAATTTGGGCCGCTGGAGGGGGCGCGCCACCAGCACTCCTCCCCCCCCCCTCCTTTTGGATCCGCCAATGAGCTTCATGCGCACATTCCTTCTTACCTCAATTTTGAAGCCACAAATTTTCACAACGTATAACAAGAATTTTAGACCTCGGATGTAGCAGTAGCCACAATTAAAAATGGATCATATCATCATTCACTAACTTTTACATGAAATGCAAAGGTAAATGTTATTTTTTCTAGGGGCGAGCACCTCTACCTATGCCCCCGAAGGACGAGATCCCACAGTCACCTCCCAGTAAGGTGCTGCCACCTGCTCCACCAGTGTCCATTGCAAAGACAGGTAGAGTTCTATAATAGGGCTTGGACATCGGAGGAAAGTTGTCATCGATGATCGGATGCTTGTGATCGACCAGATATCCGGATCTTTGGAAATATTAAATTACATTAGTAAATAATAAAAAAGTAACTAAAATTTATTGAAATTGGCTTGGAACTCATTTACACTACCATGCAGGTGGACTTGAGAATGTATTTGTGCAAGAGTGATACATTTTCATACCTTCCCTGCAAATAGGAAATACATCTATCTAGTAAAATTATGAACATAACTTTTGAAAAAGTCATTTAACATTGATACAACAGCAAATATTTCATAAGCAATCAATTATTCCAATGATCTGATGGTAGGGATTTAACATTGATGATCACGATTTTCAATAACAGCGATCAAATATTCGGAGATCCGATTGATCGTCCCAGTCCTATTCTGTAACGCTCTCTTACAACTGTTAATTTAAACGTTTGACTTTTAAATCTCTGTTCTTAATTTTATTTATGTTCAAATCCGTTCAAATGAAGTTTTCAAACCGTAAATAGCAAAAGAGTCTCAACTTCATACAGTCTCTTTACGTTTCGCGTATGTTTTTCATTACAGCCATTGGAGGAAACCGAAGTCCCCAAGAGCAGCCCAAATCCAGACCTGCTCCACCAAAAAAGCCTGCTGGCAACAAGGTACCGTATGCTGCTGCTTCATTAGGAAATGTTATTAAAGTGAAGAAATTCAACAAGGAAGAAATGTAATGCGATTTAACGAGCGTGTATAGGCAAATTTTTTAATTTACGGGGTTTTTTTCAGATTATGCAGTTTGCAAATATGTTTGAGCAGAAGCAAGCAGAGCAGGCGCCAACTCCTAAGAAACAAGGCAATAAGACCGGACCATCCTTCCTGCATACTGTGGGTGCAAGCAGATTTGCCTCAAACAGACCAGGTAATTACTTTCTCCGTTAGTATTATTGTCATTGTGTTAGATTATTTGTTGTTACTGTAGAACCGCAATAGAATACTTGCTTCCCGTGCACATTTTTTGTACAGCTTTTCTCCTTAAAAATAGGATTTTACGAAAAATATTGGGGTTAAGATAATGATACATGAAGTATGCGTGTAACTATAACGTAAAAGTTACATGCCGAAGAAATCAGTTACCTCCTTATATTCTAATTGCTTAGATGTGCGTGAAAATCTTACAACTATCTATATTTCAAATTTGATTTTCTACCGTCTTTTCGTTTCGTTATTCTTGAGTTGTTTTATATTTTTCGTTCTTATTATTTCTCATTGTAGCTCAACCACCTGTGCCAAATGTAAGTGTATATTTACAAAAATGAAATAAGCATTTCCTATTTTAAGAAAACTAGTTATACAATTACACTTTTTTAGTTTATTTTAATCATTGTAACAAATTTTGCATGTTGCATGTAAGAATGTAGATTCAGTTTCATTGATTCAATTTTTCCCAAGGATTATTCGTAAAGTTAACTTTGACAGAGGCGGAGCTGCTCACTTCATGTTGCTAACTTCTAATTCAGTTAAGGGCAATGAATTGATTCAATCGCGTGTTATACCATCGCTTAACAGAATAAGGTTGCATACAAGTATTAAAACGTCAGCTCCTGAACTTTCGTCTTCTCACAATAGAATCTCATGTCGTGTTTTTACCGCGAACAAAAGCACAGATTAGAATGAGCGAACATATTAACCTCCTGTACCCCACAATGAAACGTTAGCATATTACTAAACACTCACTGCATGTAGCATACATCTTTCTTTATTTACTCACCGAACTAATAGAAAAATTATACCCTTCTTCGCACCATTCTTAAATAAATCTGATTTGATGTTTCAGGGATTTGCCGGATCCAGTGAGGAAGAAGATGTGGATGATTATGAAAAAGTCGGAGGTAATAAAGTCATTCTGCGCAATTTGAAGAAGAGACAACTATAAGTGTTGGGACTGAATAATGTGTTAGACGTGTGGTCGATAACATGCTACTTAAATGATATCGAAATAACTGCCGCACTTTAGCTTATCGTCATATCAAAGGTTCCTACATCTGAAGCTCGTAACAGCTTGATGGACATCTATGAATTATTCGTTTCCTACTGTCCTTTGATAATCTTTTGTTTACCGTGTCTACTTTTTACACTACTTTGTTTCCTTTTCCTACAGTCGTGAAAATACAGTAACTTTTTGCGTGAAAATTAGGCCCATTGGTGAAGCACTTTGTAAGCCCAATGTTCTTACTGTTTCAGAGGCCGGAGCCGTTGGACAAGATCAATTTACACCCAGAGCAGCTGCTGGCAAACCTCAGCTGCCATCTAAGTTACAATCAAAGCCTGAACCACCGGCAAAACCTACAACCGAACGCAATAAAGGACTAGTGAATCCCTTTCCAGGAATGGACCCAATGAATTCTACAGCAGTGCGAAAGAACAAAGAAAATCTCAAACAAACACTTGAAAACTTGTTTTCGAATAAGAATGGTACTGAAGGGAGAAAGGTATCTGCACCAAATATTCCAAGTTCGCATCTACCACAAAACAATGATCGCAAAAGATCGGAACCATTGGTTCCAACATTGCAAGTGCCACAGGCTCGATTCAATAAACAAATGTCTCTGGACTCGGAACTTTCAGGAAGTGTGACCTCCCCTCGTGTGGGCGTAGGGCGACCTGACCGCCCCTTGCCTCCACCACCGGTCGGAACTCTCGGTAGAAACCCGACAGACCGACCGTTGCCTCCCGTACCAATGCAACCACCGTCGCCACCGATTCAGAGTCAACAGCGGTTGCCACCTCCACTCCCGAATCCTGGTGGCATTAGAAGTCCTGGCAGAACAGGTAGGGTGTTTTATGATGTTTCATGCACTTGACCTTTTCCGACTTTGTATTTAAAAAATATATTTCTGACGTTACCTTTCCAAACCCTTCAAACCGAACACAAGCAAGCAATACAGCCAAAGCCTAAGTTTCTTGGATTTATTATCTGGGGCCGGTCTTTGCTGCTATTTTAAAGCTGTTATAAAGCAGAATATGGAATCGAGATCGACATGTAGTCTAACAATAAGATTTTTACTAGAAATGGTCGCTTTCAATGTTTCGGAAACAATTGAAAACATAGCAATAGGTACACATGCATAATTGAGTATAATTAAAAATGAAAAGTTTCCTCCTTTTTCCTATGTTTTCAAAGAAGGGTAAATAAAATTTATGAATGAAAATATTTAATACTCGTTTCAGACATGCCAAACAGACCCCTTCCTGCAGTACCACAGTCAGAAGAAGAGGTAGGAAATACTTAATTATTTTGGTATCAATTAAAGGTACCGTGATACAAAATATTGAAGTTTACAAGTCGTCCTTAAAACGTTAATTGTTTGTTGTTTCAGGCAAAATATTGAAAACATACAAAGGACGAACTGCTCACCGGGCAATGCGTCTTTGATTTCGTTCATGAAATTCTTCATTATGAAAATTCAGACATGGTTTTGACAATTATTGCCAAAAGAGATCCATTCTTAAACACCTTAGCCATGTAGCGCTGGTAAAATTAACATTTGAGCATACCAATTCATCCCAGAATAATAATGTTAAAAACCTTTGCAGATGACCATTTACTCATATCCTTGGTATTTTGGAGAGATGGACAGAAAAGAAGCAATGTCAAAAGTAGAAGGCTTAGGCCAGGTGAATTAAAATGCAAAAGTTATTGCAAATGTTCCATATTCCACAATTCTACTTTGTTTTAATTTTGCAAATATTTGTCTACCACAGACTTACGATAAAATTTCAATTTTGAACTTCAGAATTTCAGTCTAGAATTTCAATTGATGTTCATGTGTAACTTCTCCGGAAACAGTACAGAAACTATTATAAAAATGAGGAAAACTGAATGTGCATTGCAGGAAGGAGTATTTCTGATAAGAAAGAGTACACAAGGAGGTAGCACCGAGCCTTACACCCTCATGTTCTACGACGGAAACAAAGTACACAACCTGCACATCCGTCGTCGCTCAGACAACAAGTACGCACTCGGCAAGGAGAAGGACAATGAAATGGTAAATAATTTTATCCACAATTTTGCTCATCAATAAACAGTTTTTAGCAAGCCAAGCGGCAGAAAAAATACTGAGAATAACATCTTTTCTAACCGCAGAGTGTGCTAAACTATTTATTGACGAGTAAATCTGTGATTAACTTATATTATATTTGAGGCGGATAAAGTACTAAAACACCAAGGTTTTTGGGCCTATTTGTTCTTTATTGAGCCAGTATTTGAATTTATTAGGATATTTGAAATTCCTACTGCAGTTTCAACTTAGGTTTTCATCAGGGATTTTCGGTTGTCAAGGGAAAAGTCTTTGTTTAAATAAGGTTCATAGGTGAATAGAGTCATCTGGGGGTGGTTTAGTTTCTATACTTTTTTAAATTAATTGTTCTGGGGACTGGTGTCCCCAATAGAGTCGAGGATCAGCCAGTCTTCAGGGTGGTCTTCAAGCACATAGTCATCATCTGAGTCTGAGATCTCCAGTTCTGCTAATAGTTCTTTGTTCATAAGTTCTAGTTCAGACAGGGAACAGTTATCCAGGGTAGGTGTGGTTTTTGAAGTGTGTGGGCGTGGTTGGTCCCTATATCTTTGTTGTGTTAACAATGTTTGTTGATAAATATAGTCTCTGGCATCATATGGGAGGTGTTAGTATGGTCTAGTCTTCAGTTTTGATGGCCTGTAGGTGGATTTCTTGGGGGATGGCTCCAGGCTCATCTCTTTGATACTGTATTCAGTGATCTTTTTTGTCATCACTTGGCCTTTGTGTTGGGTTTTTACATGTGTTCTAGCATTGTCTATGCGGTTATATCGTTTATCATAGAGGGTGCACTGGTATAGAGTTATTTTCTGTGCATGCAGGATTTGGACGTCTTCTCAGGGCAAATTTTTGGGTGACACTCAGTCCGCAAAATTCACAGAGGTACTCACGGTCATCTGTAATACTAGTATAGTGTCCAGAATCCACATTTATGTGGTTACATTTGGCTAAAACGCTCATTTTTCATGTATTTTTGCAAAAATTCCAATATTTTGTTGATTTCGGTGTAGGAGTCCCTGTTTCCTGGATACTGGTTTTCGTTGGTGATCGTCTCGTAATTACGCGTAATTACTCATACATAAGAAATAAACTGCTAAATGTTCATGTACAATCTATGTGAAATACATCAAGAAACTGAAAGAGTTATTCTTACCCCTGTAGTCTGTGTTTTTATATCGTGCTACTGTTCAATCTAATGATTTTACCAATGACTACTTTTGCCAACCGAAAGTGAACTTCTGATTTCACCCCCTCATTTACCTTGAAAACTTACATCAGTTTTGGATAAGGAACTTCCTCATTTATCACAGCTGATTACAAATATAATCTATGAAATACTGGACACTTTCACAGGAAAGAAAGTACCGGCACGCTCAAAAGTACGTGTACACTGCTACTTACTATTTAGTATTTAGTTTTAATCCTCAAAGTAATAGTACATAATCCTTTTTCACTTAATCCGGAAATATCTAAGAAGTAATAGCCTAAATCAGCCAGAAAACAACACATCCATTACCCAAACTCGATTACTGTGAATCTGAGTAAAGATATTCACAGGAAAGATTTTTTCTACACAACAAAAAAGTACTATATGACAAGCGAGATGGATCATACATGTATGTTCGTAATCTGGCATCACTACAGCAAAACAGCTTACACCAGGGAAAAACTGCGTCATTTCATTTTGGTTGCAACACCAGCTGAATTTTTTTGCGTAAAATTCATTTAAATTTGAGAATAAAATCCAAAAGAGTCAGATACATATTGCATTTTTGATGTACATACAATAAAACTTTTGTATTGAGAGATTAGCTGTATGTGTCTTCACTTCATAATCATATGCACTTGCACTTTTTACCAAGAATACACTGTGTGCTCTTGAATCATTCATAAAGTATGGGCTTTCCCAAGTTATTCCTGCTCACTATTCTATATCTAGTACTACTTTTCAGAATAGAACAGCGGAATTTCTTTATAAAATCAATAACCATAAAATGTACATACATAACGGATCTGAAATACCTTGTATCTTTGTCCGTATTGATCAATCTGGTTGGAAATTGCTGATCTGGTTCCGGATATCGATTATCATCGGATTTCAATGTCAAGTAAAAGATTGGTTATATTTTCCATAAACACAAATAACACTGATGTCAGCCGTACAAATATAAACTTGTCCGATTTTCATTCCAATTCGACTTCTCAGCATAAATATTTGTACATGTATTCACTGTGTGAATCTTCCACATGAATGTGCCATGAAAGGTACCTGTCCTTGCTTGACTTCAAAGTTTACGCTTCAGTCGAAAAAGTGTTTAATTTTTCTTTACCAACACATGATAACAGTGCAAGTGTCCTCAGTAAAATCTCTTGTCTTGACCCTGCAATCATTGCAATTTTTAAGGTGTAAAATCCACGTCTGATCGATAAAAATATGTTTAATTGACCCCATTATAACCGAGACAGTCTCTCCGTCATAACAAAGCTGCCTTACAAACGTACATGCGAACATATTACCGCTATACAGCTTCAGCTAGGCTATTGATTCGACAAATAAAAGTACCCGGAGACCCTGGGAAATTTCTACCATAACAGGAATCATTTACCTGTCACCTCGAAAATTACCCAAATTTCCAAAAAAGTTAAATACCTGCACAATACAGATCTGTAAATAATATCTAAACTTGAGATTGCTATGCTTACTACATTGAGTGGTCATGTCAATTTATTACTAACTTTTCTCTCTCCTTTTTGCAGGGTGTAACATTTAGTAATTTACCCAAAGTTTGTAGTTTCTCTCCAATGAGCAAATTATTCTAGCGTCTTTGCATTACAGCATTAGTCCCTAATTAGTATCCACTGCGTCCAGTGCACTTCGCATGACCAATGTTCTCGCTTTATAATGCAAAATTTTCTATTGTTGCTTTTGCCATGCTTATTAGCCACAAATCAACGATTGATGTGCATCTCAATTTTCGGGTGAGAATGGACAGAGGCCACAAGTCACTGGATACACGCACAAGTTTTGTAGGTCACAAGTGTGTGACAATGGCTGAAACCCCCTGCAGCAATTAACGACTGTCCACCTGCCCCTATCTCAACCACTGTTATGCAATAAAAAGCTTGGTCAACATGCTAACGTGTGCTAAGTACCCGAGTATTTTCCGCCGGCCTTAATTAATTACTAAACAAATAATAATATGCACAAAGTTATGGTTTTATTAGTGCCTGTCACTAAAATGATTTTTTTCTTTCATGTAATGTGCAAACTTTTCGTCATGCATTTTTTGGGTCTTTCTTTTTTGTTTTGTTTCTTTGTAGTTAACTTGTTTAACTTTTCAAGTGATAGGTAAAATTTGTTATTTTGTCGTTATCAGTGGTAGTAGATCTATCCCTTGATAATCAAAGTCGACATCCATGGCATATCCAGAATTTATATCTAAATCACTTTGCCTTTGGTGCAATTTTTTGTTGTTAGGGAGGACCCCCGTTGGACCCCCTCGATCCGCCAATATTTTACTTCAATACATGCATGTAATGAGCATTCCAGTCGGGTCATCTCTTCTGGATCGCTCTCCTGGATGTAGCCACACTGGATCCATCGATACAAGGATCAAGTCTTAATCCTTGTTTATCTGGCTTATGTCATTGTGTAGAGAAATATCAGTAATATTACATACATGTAATTCTGTCCTTGATGTTTTCACATGCATTACAACTGTGCTACATGTGTAAGAATAGTCTGCGTTTTAACATGATTAAGTAATTAAGTAAACTTTCTTTCAAAGATACATGTACACGTATGCATGCATGTTGAACATGTTATCAAGTTTTGCAAATTGTTGGTTGAAATTTCTTTTCCTTCTCTGCAGTAAATATTTTATCCTTCTAAAATTGTCTTTTAAAATTTAAAAAATGAGAAATAGATAAAAGTTGAAGACAAAGAATACACATGTCATGAAAAGTGAAGACACCGTGAAAAAATACAACGTGTTGTTCTAAGTTTCAACTTTTGAAAATAAACTTCTACCAACCTTTTAGCAAGTAAACTGTAAACCACTGCTGTGAACTGTCACTAAATAAATCCCTTTAGGCTAAAAAGCAGAAAAATTCTTCACGATTTAAATGTCCTTTCTTTCTCTGAGTATGAGCCGAGCTGCTGCCTTAAACACAAGCTATTCAGAACTGACTAAGTTACTGTACATACATACCCAGCAGAAGGCTTGCACAGTCAGTACAGTTGACCTACATCTATTCACATGGAAAATTCATAGTTAAATGGCATGTGACGTGCCACGGGGGCGGAGTTCATTAAATATCTCATAAAAGTGGAAACTCCCTCCAAATATGGGCATAAATCATGAATAGTAATAAGGTCCTTAAGTGATTGACACTTCAGTTGGCACGTGGTGCATTTTTGTCTGGCACAATTTTGTTAATTTATTTAGGAAGAAGACTGCAAAACTTTATTATTTCACTGCAATTACTGAATAGAGACAATATTTTATCTATTGACGGAAAGAAATTGGACATTTTTAATTTTAAAGAGTTGAATGCGCAATTTTCTTGTCAAATGTTTTGCCTGACCATATATGGAACATAGAGTTCCTGTTCAGCTGAAAAATGTGACAGTCAAGGATGATGATAAAGATTTCCGGGCCCACTTACCAGAAATCAGCATTTTTATGTCTGTGTCTATTTACACTGTCTTACGAAAGATTAAAGAACTTATATTTAAAGTTTCTGGGGAAATTTAAAGAAAAAAGAGAGAGACATGCAGTGGCGGATCCAGGATTTCTCGTAGGGGGGGGGGGGGGGGAAAAACTTGG
>JBCAUI010304965.1:0-15491 GCA_038406195.1 Haplosyllis anthogorgicola | reverse complement strand
TCTCAAAGCCTAGCAAAAATTATGTTGCTGTGACCATTATTCTCAAATTGGCAGCCATATTTGTATTTTTCTTTGAATCTTTCTCCTGGACATGCAATTGATACAAACTTCATATTTGGCAGCCTTATGCATCTATATACCCTCTTTAATTTCTGTAAATATAGTGATGTCACCTATATTAGCAGTTTGGCAGCCATATTTGTGATTTTTCATGGGTCGCTTATTTGGGATTCAAACTTAGACACTTTATTTGTATCCATGTGATATTGTAACCTATATGTTGCTTTAGTTTATGATAATGCCAAAATGAGCTCAGGTCCATCTGGACCTATTTTTATTCTTTTCTGTACTGTCAAGTATTCTAATATTGTGAACTGTCAGGACTGAATTTTGCAATCTATTCCTGTAATGCAATGTACCCATTGTCAGTTAAGATCGGGCAGTACAATCAAGGAATGTTAAGAAACTTCTAAGTTGCCTCACCACAATGAAAATTCACTTTTTGGTTTTGATACGAGAAAAACATGCATAAACCAGGGGAATTCATTGTAGAACAACCCAATATTCAGAGAAGATAATTCCAAGTTTCGATTGAAAATGCACTTTGTACTTGTACACAGTACTACACATGCTCTTTCATTGTTTTATGTTTGTAATTAATTTATTTATGTTGGTCTTTGATGTAAACTCGAATTAAATTGAATTGGTATCTTCATGTATGTGAAGTCATTAACAATGTACAATTTTAGGTACAATACTCTATAGACTATGTATATGTGCAATATGTTATGTAATATATTGTACATACTGGTGTAAAACTGTTGTACATTTACTTCTGCATAACTTTAACTCCCTTTCTATACAAGTTCGTTGGTGTAATACATATATAAGTAAAAGATAGTCGACAACAGCGAAACTACAGCCTCATATCATTAAAAATCGTGGTTGAAAATATGGGTTACATAAATTTTTGGAACTAAACTTAATTTTGGTAACATGTTGTCGTTTATTAAACTTTGTTCAACCTTAGTTGTTCATAATCATTTGCAAAATGTTAGACCTCAGTAAGTAGATTTACTAATTCACACACAAAATCAGATTCGTATTAATTTACTGTAGAATTAATTATTCCTCAAGACACACAACTGCTAGTAATGCACGTTTAACTTTGTACGAATCCAGTTGTACCACAGTGGTTTGTTGAAACAATGTAGGATCATTTCGTAATAGTACATTCACACATTACTGTCGTTACAGGGGAAAGAAGAAGTTGGAGAAAGCATTGACTCAAGCAAAGGATGATATTAATACCCTGAATGAAAAGCTGCTCGGGCTGCAGCAAGGTAAAAAATACGAATGTTTTACTTAATTTATACATTTTACAAGGCTTCTTTAAAGAAGCCAAAAGGACGATTTGCGAAGCTTGAAAATAGAAAATTTCCATTAGAGTCACATCAACAAACTTGACATCAGACGGTTTCACTTTATAAACGGATTGCATTTTGTTGTAGATATTGAAGAGAAGGAAGACAAAATGCAACAAATGTTCAAACAAGTTGAACTGAAAAACATGGAGGTACAGAGGTATAAGACAGCGGCGGAGGTTGCCAAGGTACTCCGTTCTCAAAATATACATTACAATAGTTGCAGAAGAGCAACGTAGTTATAAGAGGAATAGTGAAATAACAGATGTACAAATTGTTTGCTTTGCGTGCAAAATACTGACAAATGCTATTTTCGAGAATCCCATGAACAGGCAGGAGGACCCAAACATATTTACACTATCCCTCATTGGCCATATTAATGTTGTAAAATGTTTTTCGAGCTGGCCTTAAAATCAGGCAGTTCCTGGCCAGTTTAACTTTATTTCATTAAAATCCCGAAAATTGGTTCAGTGTTGCAAATAAATGAATCGATATCAAGATCAATTATTCAATTATTCAAGATGTAATGGTTGTTTTAGAAAAATCACGAGGAAACTGACAAATTGAGGGAAGAAATCTCGGCAAAGGATGAAAAAATCAAAGCACTTATCAAAGAGCTTGAAAAACTACAACAAGAAGTTGCTGTTTCACATCATACAAAAGAGAAAAGTCAGGAGAGACTAATAGTGGCCAGGGAAGAGAGCAATGTAAGTTAACATTGGGTACTTTAAAAGAGCATTGTTCAATTTACCCGGAAAAGAGTTTTATGTAACAAAAATGCTAACTGTAAGTTACACCCTGACTTATTTGGTGAATTTTTAAAAGGCAAAACTCGAGCAGTTACAACTATCGATACAGGATAAAACACTGTCGGCAGAAGAAGCAAAGCGAGGTAATATTGTTTCTGTACATTTTAATAATTTTGTAAAAGAGGAATAGAATATAGAGTTTGCAAAATTAACGAAGTATGAGAGTGCCCCGTAAGACAGTCAGTCATTCGCCTGTTCGGTATAATTCTGCTTATTGCGAAAAACATTGAACATTATTCTTCACAAAAATTGAATGTAGAGAATTTCTATATGCAACGACAAATCAGTCAAAAAGTCCACAAACGGTGAAGATTCGGAAGACAGCAATGAGAGTGATGACGAATCAGCTAGTGATGAAGAGTCAGACACACAAGAGGTGGAAGATGAACCAGATGCTCTCGCGGAAACCGTTAATACTGCGAACGAAATGGAAGAAAGTGGAGACACAGATGCTGAGATTACCGGAAACGAAGATACCTCAGATGGTACTCATGATAAAAGTTAAAGCATGAACAGTCCACCTCCAGTAGAAGATAGTATATTTTCGTCAACAACCACGGATAAACTGCATTGTAGACATCGTCGCAACTGTAAATAAGCACATGGATAGACTCAATGCACTTCCCGCAGAGTTTAGTACCTGGAAAGTTAGTGCCAATTAGCACATGCATCATTGATCATTACCGTCATTGTTGTCATCGCGCTCTGTTGACAATGCGCCAGTGAACATGCTGCACCACAGATTTCATGCGCACAATCCCCTCTGTATCCCGACCAGTATGTCGTCACCTCAACACCCAAAGTTATTATTGCACAGAATATCAGAGCGTTGTACGAACATTTTATGATTGATGGCGATTCTAATTGTCGGTAGCATAAGTATTTCAGATATAATTAGGCATGCATCCAAAATTTGCATTGAATCCTACGGAATGAGTCAAACTAAATTCTGTATGTTTCCTGTAATTTTAAATAAACAAAACTTAAATACATAACTATATTTTTCTCAACAGATGGAGAGGAGCTGGAGCTTGATGAGGGTAAAAGTAGAACCCTTGTTCGTCCGAAATTCGTTAATTACATGTATTTCGTTGTTTACCGTTGTTACAATATGTGTTACCTTTGTGGGGAAAATAACCATACACAGTAGACTGTTTATTTTATAACAGTACCCTATGACGTTTCTTAACTAATTAATACCACTTTGTAGACAATTTTTACCCCATTAATAAAAGATATTGTACTGTAGCCCACTCCATATGTCGATTCAAAACTTTGTACATTTAACGCTGTTTCGTACCTGAGACTGGGCACTAGAGGATGTTGTTGACCCTAGATATGTTAAATATATGTTTATTTCGTTTTTCCAGATATTTTAAAATATATTACAAGCTCAAACATAACTTATTTTACTTTCCGACATACAAGTATTTTCTTTCGTGTTTTACTATATTTTGCATTTTTGTTGTAGATTTAGGTCGTTTACACAGGAAGCAAATTGAGGACATAGAGAATGCACACAGGAATGAAATAGAACAACTGCAACTACAGCACACTGAGGAAATCAAGAAGTTGCTGGTAAATATCCATTTGTCATTCACTTATTACACACTTGCTTGTAGCCATTTAAGTTATTAAAACAGTTCTTAGCTTAGCTCGTAAGATGTAAGTGTTTGTGAAACATGGTTTATAAGAGCACCAAAGGTTAAAAATTCAAGAGAGTTTAAGAACGCTACTTAATTGGGCAAGATGGGTGATACTGTGGCAGTAACGAAATCCAAAACAAACGTGGGGACAAAATAGTTCTCTACCATTGCGCTCTGAAAACAAGTGAATAACATTTGATCCACAAATATACATGTGGTGTGAAATATCAAAAAGTTTTTTTCTTTGAGCCAGTGATCAATTGACCCTTATTGTAAAAGTACTAAGCATTTGTACAATACAGGTCAAAAGATTAAATCTCATGTAAATAATATTGACTTAGTTAAATTCATGGCCATTGGTGACAATTGTTAAATGGACAAAGAAGTAATTATTTTGTTCAGTAAAAGTCAGTGCTATTGTAACTGATTTAGGATGTCACAAATGATGCGTTTCTCCCGTAAGTATTTTACTGTAATGGCAGGAACGTGTTTCAGTTTCCTTTCATAATGTCAACAGAGTAAAATAGTGTGGCATGTACGTGTATTAAGAATATTAAGAATATTAAATGAGACATTTGGCATATGTGCCAAAGATACTGTAGCGTCATGATTTGTTCGTCGTAGTCGTCGTTGTCGTTGTCGTCTTCGTTTGGAGTTGTCGTTGTCATCCGGCGTCGTCTGTGCACACTTATGCTGAGAACACTATTGAATATTATTGATCATACAGATTTAATATCTTCCACGAGATACGCGTAAAGATATAATTATTATTTATGCCTTTATGGATGCTGTAAATGTTTTCCACCAGAGCTACAAGGCCCTGCGTTAGCTATGTCTTCTGCATTTAAATGTTGAATTCCACTATCTGCATGCAACTGTTTCATAAGTGAAAACGCAATTTGTTAAATGCATTTGATAAATTTAGTGACTTCTCAAGTATAATGTACTTAAATAGGGTCGGTTGTAAATTTCGCCATGTTTATCGACGAGCAAGAAGGAGAGCAAATGCGAAGTTAACAGGTTAAAGCACTTGAACGTCGATCGGAAGCCTGTGTACACTTCATGAAAACTTTTACTCTTGCTTGAAAAAAAGTAGTTACACCTTTATACATTGCATTCTTAAAGTTGCCACTTTCACAATACACTTGTAAATGTATAAAGAACTGGAATTTAAACAGATTTTCATAAAAACAGCGTTTCCTGATAAAATGAACGTTTGAATGCATACGTAAAGGTATTCCGAGTTTCGAAATGTCGCACCAGCCAAACAAATTCTGGATTTCTACCTGATCACTGAGCGCGATTAATCACATAATTGACAATAGGCGGTTGTTATGGTGGTTTCCACGGACTATTCATACATTCAATGTTAGTGGAGATCGTTCTGATTGAAAGATTGGCTTAAACTCTTCAATGGTTTAAACAGCTCGAACCTAACAATATACTTACGAGTGGATCCTTAATGTAACAGTGTCATAAAGGTACTTATTTGGCAAAGTATAAATACATACAGTGGCTACAGTAAGAATGCAAATATATATGCTATATTAAAATCTACACTGTTCAATATATTAACTTTGGATTGTCTACTCGGAAGCGCATTGCTGCGAATTTATTTTACATAAAATAATTAAAGGAATCAGAACATAAGTTTATACAGCACACTTTTGCACTTCTGGGTATAAAACACTACAAGCAAACAGGTGGTTTTGATCAATAGTATTCAGTAGATCAGCAAAAATGAGACGTGAACTTGGGAATAATTTTAAGCGGCTTATAAACTGACCGAATCGGTTAAGCTTAAACAAGACAAGGTCATTTGTGCAGTAGACTTGAAGAGGTACAAGCAAAATTTAAATTGAAGGAAAATGGAATTTGATACAAATTAACTTTTGTCATAGCTTATTAAAAAGAAGGGATATTACTCAGCAGCATGGCTCTTGATTCTCTGCCGGGAGGCTACACGGATTTGCGGCTACTCGTTGACATAGATCCTCCCGAGTATGAGTACACCCTGCAACACTCGGTAAGTCGGAACAAAATTCGAGTGTACACATGAAAGTATTTGATGAAAGGTTTCTCCGAATCACGGGTTGTACTAATGATTATTTCTCATTGCGTGGACATACGTTTAGTTTTCAGGTTGACAAACTCTTATAAACCATGCTTCACAGATTTTTATTTATTTTAGAGTCTAGGCAAAGCCTTTTAGACTGTTTTCAATCATTTATCTTTCAGGATTGTAATGATTTGATTACCAGATTTGACGATAACAATTCCTTAAAATGTGTTTATTTCAGGACCAAATAGAAATATACAAGGAAAGAATTGTAAGTCAATAACTAATTACACAAGTCATTTTTTGTAACTTTAATATCTTCTTGGTACGTTGCATCTTTGAACGAAAGACAGAACATAATATTTACGCAAGTGCTTTTGTCCCAAGTCATTTAACTGACTTAACAACGGTTTGTGGTTTACAATAGAGAAAGGCTGAGGACCAGTTGTACAAGGCAGCTGTAGGTATTTTAGTTACTATACACGGTAGATGTATTTTCATATGTCAAATACACTGTGGGAATGATGACGTTCTTGAAAGCTAACCATAACATAACAACAATTAACCCACAACAATACTTGTTTCTGTATATTGACTCTACTCAGTAACAAGGGATATATGATTGCACTTGTGAGTAGTCTTGGAGCGGCCCCAAAGCCTTCTTACCCATTTTCTGCACGGATTTCTACCTTTGACATTAACAAAACTAGGGATTTCCTTTAAAGGACAATCAAAAATTGTAACTGTTTAACTCTGACCTTGATCTAACTAATTAGTTGAGTAATAAATGAAATTTAGGCTCACATTAGTCTAATAACGGGCCGGCGAGTTGGAATAGTTAGCAACAGTCACCACCGATCAGAAGACGAGGGTTGATATTCGGCTACAAATGGGGAAGTTGCTGGGCATGTTTCATGAAATCATAGTTCACACGTTGCATGAACTCAAAAGTGAGCTGTGAAAGCTGAAGTTTTTAACGCATTCAAAGTTAAAGGCGAACAGACAAACGGACACGCACAAGGACACAACTGTAAATATTACCATCCTCCGCACAAAGTTGTCATACACATTTGCACCGTATGAGTAAAAATACACTAACATTGTTTGTTCAAGATTTTATTCAGTTCATATCTAAAAACAGCCTTGTTTCTTGTGGCGAGTTACATGCAGTAACACTCAATTATTCTGAAAATGACTAATTCTTAGTGTCTGCAAGAAATGAAAGTTTAACCCTGTGGAAAAGAGTAATCTCTTTTAAATAAGTGTAGATCAGTGAAGTTATTCAACGTGAAAGAGAAAATTCAGAGATATAGCTATGAACAAATGAGGATAATCGAGCTTAAACTATATTCTTTATTCAGGAAGCGGCAACGAAGGCAATGGAGACTGCTGTAGGTTTCATTTTATTTCTGCGCAATTGTCAATTTTAGTCTCAAACTTTTCATCAAGAATTGTGCTACGAAGAGCTGCCTTCACTAGAGAATAAAATTAAACTAATTAATGAATCAATTAGTGAAATATGATGTAGAATATTGTTAATACAAATTTAGATTTGTACATAAGTAACCGAGAGATATGAGTAACAAATCCTGTGTTGTGTAAACTTTCAGAACACTGCAAATCTACTTGCTGATGAGAAAAGTGTATGTATTAAGACTTTGATATGTTGATAGAGAAAAATGTTCATAAAAGATAGCCTAAACCCCTTAAGACATCTATGCAATGGCTTTACATTTTCGTAGCTCAATTTTGAAAGTTAAATAAATTAGAAAAAAAGTAGTGTAATAAAGCAATTTATATTATATTACAGGCATCCGCGGAGTTTGCAAGACAAAAGGCTGTAGGTATCTTTAGTGACTTCTCTTGTATATTTTGAGGCAGTCGAATGCACAGACTTCATATATTCCTTAGAGTAGAGTAATGATTGCAAGTTGCAGTGCACAATGTATATAATCAAAACCGAAAATTGTAAATCAGTTTCTGAGATGAACAATGAATTGTTAGGTTGTCTTGGTATTAATAGAGCGCCTAAAGGTAGTAACAGTAAATCTCTACAGGACGAAGCAAAAAGGGAATCGGATACTGCTTGGAAAAAAGCTGCAGAAGCAGCGCAGCATGCGATAGAATTGCAGTCCGCGCGATTGCCAGAATTACAATCAGCACAACGTACCGTTGAAGTACAGTCTGCACACACACGGGTAACGTGGGATTAACACATCGCTGCCTGCGTACTTGCAATACTGCAAACTTGTCGTTCTGTATGAGCTTTTCTGCACATTATTGCAATTGCGTGAGTCGCTTACTTTTCGACAAAAAACAACATATTTGTTTTTTTCTGCTTTGTTTTTTCTGCATGGCACCTAGCATAGGAGCATGAAACATTTTTGTACACTTAACCAACTGTTGATGTCAAAGTCAAGGAATCTTGGATGGCAGCATGTTCTCTTCATATCATACGAGTTGCATATTTGTTTCTTGTTTTGAAATCTATATTTCTCAACACTACGTTGAATCGGTTGTTTTGTACTATGATTGTGAGTGTGGTAGAGGTTCTGGTGGGGTTTGCAGTGTTTCTGAGACTTTGTTATTTGAATTTAAAATGATTGCATCGGAGAAACCTTTCATCGTATGGCAAATTTGTTAAAATGTTATGTGATAAATATGAATGTTGCACTCGAATTAAAATTTTCAGAGGTTGAAATTTGGAGTCGGAAACCTTGTAGCACGACTAACGTTTTACGTTTCAGAATATTCCCTAACGCAGGTGTTATTTCGACATAAGATTGACTTTCCGAATTGTATTTCGAAGTTGTATTTTTTTCGAAAGAAATGGTGTGAACGTGGAAGAATTCTAAGAGAATGTTGACCGTAAATTTTCGCTACCAACATAATTTGTACTTGTTGAAACAAGCTGTTAGATTACAAAATAGATAATTTTCAATCAATTTCAACTGCAGGGAGAAGAATATAGCAAAGCTGCTCTGTATGAAATAGACGCAAAGGGTTCTCTCACGGAATCTACCAGATCGGTACAGTATTAAACTTATGTATTATTACATACACTAGCTTTGTCACGTTTATATCCAGAAGAGTCTACCTGGTGTACATCTGGATGTATATCTCACCACATATTTCAAACATTTTATCCTGTCATCCCTGAAAGCAGAATAATTCAAAGTTTGTTGAAAAAACAAACTAACCAGACAGACGCTTTGGATCTAAACTGGGAACTATTAATTAAGCACGTACATCAGTTCCATCTGCGTAGACGTAGTGTAGCAAAACACCTCACACCAAGATCGCATGGATTCACAATGCCCTGATTCTAAATTCAATGACATGACACTTTTCTGTTGTTTTATGCATGCATACATGTAGAAGAAAATTGGTAAAAGGGTTAAAATTAATGCTAAGCCTTGTAAGAAGGTAGGTTCCCTGTGTCTTTTTCTGCAGTATTTTAGACCAAGGTACAGAATTATTCGCAATGTAACCTTTTCCTAAGATTCAAGCTTATGATTCGTAGAAGTGATGTAAGATACATAAAATCACACGCACTTATACATTATAAGTCACGTATTTGCACTTTTAGTGGTAAGTTGCACGTTGAACATTTGTAGGAGAGCAAAGCAAGTAGCATAAAACCAGTAAGCCGCCATGAAACTAGAAGTTCGTCCAAAGCTACATCTAGAAAACCCAGCAGCACCAGCTCTGTTGCAAGACAGGTAGTAATGGTGTCGTAATAATGAAGATCTACGTAAAAATGATTACATTTATTGTACATTGTCCCAAAATGAAACCAGTGAAAAAACTTGAAACCAACAAATAGTCTTGCTCCTATCATAAGTCATACATGTACAACGACAAATTTTGTGATTAAATATTTGTGACTTTTTCGTTGTTTTCATTTTTCAGGAAAGTCGCCAACACAGCCATGAAGGTAACTATTTCAAATTTTGTAAACGCAAATACTTTCCAAGCAGTATGTGACACATATGCATATTGCCCATGTACCTCAGATTTGTGTTGAGTGCGGTTGACCGCATTGACTCAAAAATATCTTGCTGTGTTTTGTGTTTAATGTTAATAATATGTTAATAAGTGCAACATGGAGGTACAAAAAATTGTATTTCCACTCCAGATGATAAGGAGGAGGATGAGACAAACACACAAAGTGAAAGTGAAGCTGTTAAACCGCCAACACAGCAGAAGTCCAGTCTGTTGCCACTG
This sequence comes from Haplosyllis anthogorgicola, assembly GCA_038406195.1. Classification (NCBI taxonomy): domain Eukaryota; kingdom Metazoa; phylum Annelida; class Polychaeta; order Phyllodocida; family Syllidae; genus Haplosyllis; species Haplosyllis anthogorgicola. Next base: position 5,326 of record JBCAUI010304965.1, on the reverse strand, counting down.
CATGAGGACGAAATACTGGAGTTTGACAACGTTTTCCCTCTGGACGACGAAGATGCCTGGGTTAGTTCATTTACCCGTTAACTTCCATTTATTTATATTTTTAGACTTGAAATACCAGGCTAACGATAACGGGAAAATAACATTTGTCCAAAAATATAACACGAATGCCCTTGTTTTGACGTAAACAGTAACTGCACTGACATGTTCCTCAAGTATTTCCTATTTACACATTGCAGGCTAATGTTCCACCAGAGGAGATGAGGGGACGATTTGGACAATACAGAAAACTGACCCAAGAACAACTGGAAAAGTTGCGGGAACAGTTAGATGTTACGATAAAGAAGACGACCAGGAAAGTGAACACTTTGAAGGCCCAGTTCCAAGAACATAAAGCTAAATGGGATTCTGTAAGTCGTGAATTAATTGCACAAACGATACAAGCTATCTCGGAAACTAAAGGTCCTGTGAATGTGAATCAACTCTTGTAAATTTTAACGTTGTTTGAAAGAGTCAAGTTGTGGATGAGTACACCATTCCATAGCCATTCTTATAACTAACAATATGGGTAATTATTAAACATTGCAGGAAAGAAAGATATTGCTTTCACAAATAGATCAAGTGAACAAGTTACAAGATGCAGCAGAGAATGAGGCTGACAAGGCAATGACGCAACTCGAGGAATTCATCAATGAACAGGAAAAGCTGGTTTGTAATTTAATGATAAGATGACTGTACTTTATTTGCCAGGAGGATTATCAATTAAGGATAAATTAGTAACTGAATATTTTTTGTTTAAGTCAAATAGCACAAACACCTCGCGGTCATGTTAGGTAGAAGTTAATTCAGGAGCGTTTGCATGGTAGTCATGTCCTAGCTGAAGATTTGCATGATGGATTTAGATGTTGTACACTGGCACCTTACATAGGAAACAGAAGAAGAGGAGAAAAGAAAAGCCCTAGAAAACATGGCAAAATTTGCTTCTGCTACCAGCACATCGGCATCTGCACCAGAAGGTGCAACGCAAACAGAAGACGTGGTCACCGAAGCGGAAGATGCACTGCAGGATACACTGCAGAGACAGAAGGATGAACATGAAGCTATGCAGCAGAGACTCTTAGAGCAAACTGATGATGCCAAGGTATTCCATAAGCTAAATGGGATTTCAGTATTTTTTTCGACAGCCAAATAAGGGAGTTTTTCATAATTGTTAACACAACTTACCTAAGATTGATCACGCACTGCACTTAGTATTGTTTTAGAAATATTTCACTGAATCCACCATGCTGATATAGCACATATTCTTTGCATATTTCTTTAATGCTAGCAGCATGCACGGCAGAGGTCTTGTTGGCATGGCAACATTCCTTCCCATCGTACATCCTCAAGCAGTAACAAGGCTGTTCAAAGTGTATCCACTCCAAGCATGTCCAGGACTAGTTCTATTCAAACCCCTGGCTCTGTGGGGTACCAAGTAAAGCAGGCTCTTCCTAGCTCAACCAGTCCAAGAAAGACAGAAAAAGAAAGAAGGGCCAGGAGTGCCCACACTTCATCAGGCTCCAGAAATTCCAGTTACATCTCTCCCAGTCCTAGTCCAGTAAGAACAGGCAATCCAAGGAAAGATAGACTACATAGAAGATTTACTAGTCCCATCAAAAATGTGAGGAGAAGCGTAGAAAGTTTAAAGAGAGAGGGAATTTTATCATACAGATTGCATCAGAAATCTAAATTGGCAACAAAGGATTATCCGAAGAGCCAAACAATCACTTCTTTAGGCAAATACACGGATAATATGTGGGATAGCAGTTATTTACAACAAACATACCCATATGATTCCTCTCGTAGAGGCGATCGAAAATACCGCATGGTCAGTCCACCTAATGCAGATACATACGCTTTTACTCCTGTAGAAACAGAGCAGTGTTTGAATTTTATTAATAACAACTATTTTGGGACAAGAAGGTCGAAAAGTCTTGATGACAGAACCTTTGTCGCATATCAACGCTCAAAACTGCAGCGGTATAACCCGAAACCCATTTATAAGCCTAACAAATCTCATCGTCCCAGCTCCTCTAGATCAGAGCCTCCTGGGTCCTCTTGCCATGCCCAACGCAGCCCTCGCCACGGATCACAAATGTGTCAGGTTTGAATTTCAGCACTCTTTTCACTGTTGTTTTGCTATTGTTTTTTGTCTCGAATAATTTGTTGCGTTTGTAGTTTACTCTTCTGGTTTGTATGTTTGTTGCGAACCTCCACTTTTGTAAATACTTTTCAATTATGTTCAGAATCGAAAAAGTTCACATCAGTTCTATAAAATATCTAATTCATACTAAACATGCATCTAGTAATCTTCTCTTTCAACAACACTTGCTCTCTGTTCCAGATGGAAATGTCCAGGAAGGCATCAGCTAAACAAAGTAGACCCGAATCACAGGCAGAAGAACAGGTAAATGTACATTCAGGATTTGTTGACGTGTAGCTCCAGTTATTGGTCCCGTTTAGTCATCATCTCCCAAATGTGTAGATGTAAATTTAGTTACAATAATTGTAGTAGCATAACTATGAGATAATGTCATTCTGTGTCAGCATCCAGGAGAGGCAGAACCTCCGTTAGGACCAGATACACAGCCTCGTTCCTCGCTACGCTCCGGCAGTGCTCAGTCAAAACAGCGCAGCGTCACATTTGCTGAAGAAACGGAATCTCTGGCGGACACAGTTCTTAATGCGGGGGAAGCTCATGTTTTGCAAAGTATCAAGAATATGATGGAAGCTGAGCACCAGGGTGTCTTGATTAAATCGCAACGCAAAGCTTTGGATGCAGTGAGAGCAACACTTCTTCAGAATGACGTGACGTTACCAACACCAATGGTGACGCCGACAAAAGACTTTAATGATATGGATGATCAGAATAGAAGCATGATCATCTACACATTGGCATCTCACATGTCTCATGAGAGTGTTACAATGGGTGTGGAGCCATCGAGTCTTTTCTATTCGATCGCGGATCTGATGAATGTGACATCGCATCTCTTGAACGATTTGGAGAGAGAGAAGTCTGACGTCGGAATGATGTTCACTCTACCGGAGACGCCGTGTCCAACAACCGGTCTGAAGAAAGTACATCAAGAGGTGGGAATTTGTAACAGTTGAAGTGTTGATGATACAGTATTTGAAGTTCATCTAACAACAAATTACAATGCACCATGTAATTGCAGTTGAGGTGCACAGAAGGAAATAATGTTTAATTTCAAGCTTTTTGTTCCAGTTTGTTACTCTAACATAGTTTTAAGGATTTTTTCACCATTGCAGAGAACTTAAAGAGCACAACGAGATTAACATAGAGGAATTCATTAATGATCACTTTTCAATACTTTCAAGGTCTTCTTGTAAAAAAGTTTAACTAATTGTGCACATAGATAAAATGTTTTATAATAGTTTGTTGTAATTCGGAAGACCTTCTGTTGTAAATATCTCTCATAACGTTTCATTGACACTGTACAGTACATGTAGATAACTTATCCATGTGTGCCTCTGTGCATGTTTTCCAGATTTCGGAAGTAAGCAACAAAGGAGCCCGGTAATCAACGGGAAAAGTAGAGTGAAGGTTCCATAGCTATAAGTTTATGTAACATCCCATCTGTTTATAGTTTGGAGGTATATAGCCGCCTATGGTTGTGGTGATATATCGATAGTCGTAGATGCTATTTCCTTTCCAGGTATATCGGACCATATCCAGTAGAACGGAGTCTAGAAATGTGTTCTTGGACTAATTTAATATCTTTCAGTGTAATGTTCAAACCTCGGTTGTATGCACCTACTTACCATGATGTAACGTTACACCAAATCTCACATCAAATTATTAAGTTTGCGGTAAATCCAGAGAGTGCCCGTGTTTTGTCCATCGCTATCATCGATATAATCTTTAACGTGTGTGTATTTTGATTAAAGAGACATTAAACCTTAAATATGCACATACCTAAGAGAAATAAAAAGAACATTAGGTCACCGTGACTGAATAGTGACCTTTCAAATTAAAGCCATAATCGTTAGAGAAACTTCCATTATTTGTCTTGGAACTGTTTTATGGAACCAAACAGGTTCTGGTTCACGCAAGCACGAATTTTATACTTACACAGAATCATACTTTCAGACATTGCAAGTAATTTGTTTTCATTTTGCATGAAACATTAGAGTCAGGCTGGCGAGAGAGCAGAGACAACACTCGGTTCTACAGCAGAAAGTATTCGTGAATCGTCAGCTCGAAGTAGAGCATCACTTCGTAGTCAACATAGGTACTTCTTATTGATAATTTTTATTGTACTTCTCTTTTAACAGAAATTTCGAGATTGGAGGTAAGTTATATCTACTGCACGCACTGGCATGCCTTGAAGACAACAGTAAATATGTTAGATGTTAACTTGTTTGGTACTAACGTATCACAGCACCATTAGTATATTTAGTTGACCAGCATTATTGTAAGTCTGTACACTTAGTGCATGGATGAGTTTCTCACTGCATGTTTTACAGGAGTGCACTCAATGCTATGCGCTCGGCACAGGAGGAACGTCGAACACTCACACGAGCATCAACTTTACACACCCTTAACAAGTCTGTTGTATCTGATGCTGAATTGGATGAGGATGGAGATATGCCGTTTCCTGAAGATAAACCAGGTTTATAATACTATTGCATGCATTTTTTCTTGTAAACTCTTTGACTTTCAATATGCTTCTTGAGCCCGTTCACTTGAGACACCGCATTTTACTTTCAAGAATTCCACCTCATCGCAAGCACATGCTGAACAACCAATCCAACCAGGCTTAACAATGTTTTCCATAAAATGGTTATGAACAAATTTGCTTTTAGTCTCCACGGAGGAGAAAGTAGTGTCAAGTGAAGATGTAGGCACTTCAATGTCGTATCACGAGCAGGGCACGTCACCCATGACACCACAGCTTCCTCCTGGCAAGTCCGCTAGCTTATACGAAGAGCATGTCTCCAGGTTAGAATCACCCCCTGTTATAATTTAATACTTTTCTTTCAAAAACATGAATACATGTGTGACTTCTTAATATTTTCAGCAGTTATACTATTAAATGTTTGTACTGGTCGGTACATGATATAAATATTTGTTGTCAATTTGTGTGCATGTGTATGCCTATGAAGTTTTTAGCACAGCTGAAAGCCTTCAGCTGTGCTTTACCAATCGATATGTAGTTGTTGTTGTAGTTGTAGTTGTGATTGTTGGCATTGGCGTGGGCATGGTAAACACTTGCAACTACGAGCTTTCAAACCATATAAATCATGTATTCTGACATCACAGTTGCGT
>JBCAUI010304854.1:0-15492 GCA_038406195.1 Haplosyllis anthogorgicola | reverse complement strand
ATTTGAATTTGCCACCTTTTTGGTGAAAGTGGGTCATTGTGACCTAGTGTCAAAAGAAGGGCACAATAAGTAGGTCATAGTTGTAGGTCAAGGTCATGAGTGTTGTCATGGATATAGGTCAAAGATCATGATACCGTAGCATAGTTGAAAGTTAATGATGAGTTTTACTTTACTCAGAATTCTCAATGCCCTTGAAGTAATTTAATGCATTGTTGACAAGATATCCAGTTGAGATCCTGTATGCATAAACTGGAAGACCTACCAGTCTTGTAAGCAAGTATCATGTATCTAGGTCATAAATTCAAACACCCAGTGATATAGTGTGCAGGCAAATTATCAATATGAGACAATATTAAACAAAAGGCACTGTACATGCTGAATATAAATGTATGATGTGATGAAGAGTATAGGCCTATCTATAGGCCTATCTTTTTAAAATATACCCAAAACTGACAATATGAATTCAAACATTCCTAAAATCAAAATTAGGAATGCCCTGAGGTTCACCAAATCATATCTTTATCAGTTTCAGAACAATAGCAGATCCAACGCACGGTGTTTTCTCTTTTGTTCACTTTTTTTTTTTTTAAATTTCTTAAGGACATTTTAAATATTTCATGGGGGGGGGGGGGGGGGAAGAACCAGTGTGCTCACGCTGAGGCAGCAACACTGGATCGGAAGTACATAATAATATTATTTTTAAATATTTTAAAGGGGACGCGGTAATGATTACTTGGCATTTTACCTTAATGGTATAATCATTTAGCGAACTCGGTTGCACTAAAAGCTGATGCCAAATTGTAAAATATATATCACCACATGACAAGCTTAAGTGGGTGTTCGGGAAATTTGTGTACGCTTATGAATTAGAAATTTGGAAAGTCCATGTCGCACTTTTTACCATTTCATGATAAACAGTTTATTATGAAAACGAAGTGTCATGTTGTCAATCCCCAAAAGTTGCCTGAAGTAGCCTTAACTCGAACATGAATGCCGACAAATGTCTTGGGGAATTTGCACATTTCATGAGAAATTTTCATTTCACAAGACATGAGAGTCTTCTGGTAGAGTGCAAATAAAAGTTGTTTGATTTAAAGCCGTAAATACTTGTTAGGCCAGATTTGAGAGTTAGTAGTCTTTTTAACTGATAACGAAGAAACTAAACAAGATAATGGAAATCTTCACAAAGAACGGAAACAATTTGCTTATTCAGCATTACTATACCTTTTTCTTAACGTATTTACATTCTTGCAATTTTACTCTCTTGCAGCAAAGGACTCAATGGCTATCAACGTTAAACTTGCACTTTGATAGATTCGCGGAATCCAATGAAAGTATCTTTGTAACTTTAGATTCGGTTATCTGTGACAACAGCTCACATAAAATCAGTGGCTTTAACATGAACATAGTTAATTCCGTACTCAGTAATTATCAGTTATACTTCAATGGAAAGACGCATCGGACCATTGACAATATTAACAAAATAGGTATGGTAAAAAAGCCAAGTCAACTCAAAATTTCCAACTTGAAATTGATCAGCACGGGTGAAATAATCTCATTAGAGGTATCTTATGCACATGCACATTATGATAATCTAAAGGTCTACGACGCAAATCAGTCTGATTCCATTGTCAATGTAGCTGATGGCAGTTATCTTTTTCTGACGAATTCCACATTTAGGACAAATTCAGTTACGAATGAAACAGCTGCAATCATTATGATTCACCAAAGTAATGTAACAATAACAAACTGTGAGTTTGACAATAACATTGGTCAAAAAGGTGGTGTTATTCACTCCTTAAATCGAACCAGAATGATCATTTCAAATTGCTCTTTTAACAACAACACTGCAAAGACACGTGGTGGAGCAATTTATGCTGTTGAATTCGTGGATGTTGATATCGCTGAAAGTAGTTTCACCAACAACAAAGCACGTCACTTCGGTGGAGCTATTGACAGCACTCGTGGGACAACATTTAAGATATCTAAGACAAGTTTCACACATAACAATGCTGCAATCAGTAGCGGAGGTGCCATTTCGGGAAACTATAACAATAACTACTCTTTAAATGCGTGTGAGTTTAAAGGGAACTCAGCTGGAAGAAATGGGGCAGTTTTATTTTTTGATCTGAATAATACGCTTAAAGCACAAGATTGCAACTTTATTTCTAATGTGGGTGAATTCAAGTCTGGGGTTCTTAGAGCACAAAACGAAGGTGACGTACAGTTCACAAACTGTATATTTCGAAACAATACAGCTGTGTTTTCCGAAAGTGTGGTTTCTGCCGAACAAAATGTCACCATGAGCATTACTAATTGCTTGTTTGACAATAATACATCGGAATACACTGGTGTGTTGGAAATACTTATTTACAGCCATGTAAGAGTTATAAATTGTACATTTGCTAGAAATTCGGCTGTTATAACATCACTGATACATGTGTCATCATTTGCCAAGCTCACCATCATTTCTAGTTTATTCGATAGCATGGTTGGTGACTGTGTCATTTTTGGAGAGTATAATTCAAGTCTGTATGTCAAAAATTCTACATTCTCCAATCGTTTCCAAGCGAAAGATCCAATGATGGTTATGAAACAGTGTAGCGTAACATTAGTCGGCAACCTATTTTACAATAACTCACAAATCACTGACGGTGGCATTGTCCTTGGTAGAGAAAGTATAGTTCATGTAATCTCGTGCCAGTTCATCAAAAATCATGCACCAAAAGGGAGCGCGTTTTATTTGACCTCTGATTCCAAATTATACGTGTCCCGAAGTAAATTCATAAACAACACAGCGGGAGATGCATCAGTGGCCTATCTCGAAAAAAGCATTGCTACAATTTCAAAAACAAAAGTGGTGAATTGTAAATGTCTTGGACATGGAGGAATAATCACAGCTTATCACTCGAAAATAACTGTAAAATGCAGCAACTTTTCTGGAGGCAGTGCTGTCTATGGAGGATGTTTCTATTTGCAAATCGGAAGCAGTTTGGCTGCATATCATTCAGTGTTTGAAGACAGCTATGCTAGAGTAGGAGGCGTGATTTTCAAATATGGTATTGGAAATGTTTCTTTGGAAAATTGTACACTTCTTAACAATAACGGAATACATGGTGGAGCAATATATTATTTTAATGGTAATTACATAAGGTTGGCAGGAGGCTACTGTATGCAGTCCAGAGGTAGCTGCGTCACCTTTGAACGTGATGAAAGCAAAATCCACGAATACAAAAACACACTTTATACTTTCAACTACACCTTGAAAAACCCCAAGGGAACAATAAATTCTAGAATTGATAAAACTTTTCTTCAAGATGCAAAAAAATATTCGATGATTAGGCATGTCAAAGGAAACATAACGTGGTCAGAAACTCCCTATGCTTCACGTGAGTACACTGCAGAACGTTTAATTTAGGACTTACATTATCTTACTTACTGAGCAATCACAAATTATTGAAATACAAGGACCAAGCCTACGTTGGGCTATCCATTGAGTAAGGGTCTTTGTAAAGTTCAGTCTTCATTTATTTCTTCACCCTACTGTTAACAGTGCTGTCCTTCCTTCTCCAGTGATAAAAACCACTCAAAAGTTACTTGTGTGACTTGTTGTCATTAAAACACAACATAACAAATAACTTGTTTTATTTTTTTTTTATTTTTCAGTGCTTCGAACTCCTTGCTGGCACAAATGCCACTGCTATTACATCCAAGACAGAGCCAACATGTACGATTGCTCTAATACTGATTTGCATTCCCTGCCTGATACTACCGAAGTTCCTAAAAACACTAATTGGCAAGATTTCAGTAACAACCAAATGGAAACATTCATCGCAAAGAACTCATATCTCAAGAATATTTTATATTTAGACCTGTCTCATAATAAACTTAGATACTTTCAAGATGATGACATAGAAAATCTTGGCCACTTGAAGGTGTTAAATCTTTCGCATAATCAGCTGAGACGACTGCCCAAAAATATTGTAAAATTGACCAATTTGACTCATGTTAAGTTGTCCCACAATCCATTTAAATGTGATTGTGATATGTTGTGGATGGCCGATTGGATGGCTAACTTTACAACTGGAACAGATACAAGGATAGTCAGAGACTATTACCGCATAAAATGTGCCAATGGCGTTCCAATACACAAATTAAATCCAGTTGAGATGGGATGTTTCCCCAAAGAATTAAACCTTTGGCAGAAGATCCTAATAGGTTTATCAGCTTGTGTAACAATTGCAATTGTAATTTCTGTAATTGCAATTAGCAAAAGATGGAAAGAAGTCAAATGGTTTATGTATCGTCATTTTGATATTCTAAACAAGAATGATGGGAATGAGAATCTGGAAAATAAGGAATATGATGCTCTTTTATCATATAGGTATGAAACAAAGACACACACACACACATACACACACACACACACACACTTCTTCGTATCGTGTTCTTCTCATTGATGTCTATTTAATGTACAAAAATTCATTTCACTTCAGTGAAAATGATTTTGAATTTGTAAAAGATGTCTTCATGAAATATGACGAAGTGACACCAATTCTGGAAGAGGACCACAATTTCCAACTGATTCTTCATCAGAGAGATTTTATGCCTGGGACAGCTATTCTTGCAAATATTGCCAACGCAGTAACAAAAAGTAGAAGAATGATTATGTTACTTTCAAGGTAATGATTATAAAATATATTACGTTTTCTCTATCAAATTCTGTAACGTGACTGTGAATAACCTTATTATAAAAAAAATGATAAATTAGTGATACTGTTTCCGAATTTTGTAACTTACCATGCTACAGGGTAGCGAAACGGTAGGCCGTTTAACACAATTTGTGCACCATCTATGACATTTTAATGGCGTACCACACAATTATATTGATACAACCCTGAATCTCTGCATTAAATTTGAACTATGTGTAGTTTATACAGATCTCACTAGACTTTCAGATGAAAGTGTCAAAGCCTTCTTAACATTTCTTAGTTCCGAGAAATTTCTGATCGATTTTTTGGTATGCATCGTTTGGAAATTTCTTGGAACATAACAAAGTTATAAAAGCTTTTACACTTCCATCTAAAAGTCTTAACTTGTGAGATCCGTATAAACTATACTTAGTTCATATGTCATGCACAGATTCAGTGTTATATCAAAATAGTTATAAATTGCTATGCCATTTAAGTGTCATCTACAGGATTTCGGATTTTATTTGTCAATTATGGCGTATCGTTTCGGTACACTGATATTAGATAATTGTCACTTCGGATAAAGCAACAATTAACCCAGCAATTCATCATTTAATTTTAAGTGTTAGGATGACACTGTACATTAGTTTACTAAGCCTGTCATATTTTATATTTTAAGAAACTACATTGCTTCAAACTGGTGCATGGAAGAATTCAGAATCGCACATTACGCAATGATTCAGGAAAATAAGAAATATCTCATAACCATCTTGCTAGAGCCTCTGGATATTGACGCCTTACCTCGGGATCTTCAGGTGTATCTACGAACCTACACGTACATCGATGCTACGAAGTTTCCCGAGGATATTGCCATGTTTGTACATCTTTTTAAAATCTGGGTCATTTCAAACTCTTCACATGTGTATGTGTACACAAACGATTTTGTTGACATTGACGTAATGGATAATTTGCAACAAAGGTAGCAATGAAGTGATCAAATATTCACACTTTCACCTTTCAAACGAATGGTTCATTCGTACAAAAAAGTAGAAGCAATCAACCATATTTGAGCTTCGAGAAGATTAGTGGACATTTTTCCCCTGCTTGTCCATCACTTTGTTTTAGCATTATGTGCATTTTTTTTGTTGCAGCTTAAGGAAGAGAGTAAGATTTGCCATGCCAGGGACACCTTTATCAGAACTGCAAAGACAACCGGAACAAGATGTAGAGGTAGAAAATGTCGACGATCAAGCAATAGGCGGGAGAGAAACGGAGATTGAGGAACGGAGACCTTTATTAGAACGAGACAGACAACAGGAATACCTTAATGAGAGAATATGACGCTACAATTATCTAGGATAATCTGATATTTTCAGTGACGTGACACCGGTTACTTGATCTTGTGTTGTGAACGTAGAATTTCAGAATCACACTGTAATTTTATCATAGTTGGAATTTGTATTGTCCTCAAATCGGGCTAATTTCATGGTGATGTAAACAACGAGATTATATTTATTGTGATGATATTTGAAAGACATTTTTATTGCAGTGGTCGCTTTTTTGTAGAGCATTTACATAATGCAAGGCCAAATGTAAAAAGTTGCAGATATGTAAATTGTGATGTATATTTAGTAACATGGTTATTTACGTGGTTATTCAAATTTTAATTGTAATCGTTTTAATGTATTAATAGTTATGACTTTGTACTCAGTATAAGCAATTAACTTCGTGTTAAGAAGCCAATGTCGAGAGATATGGTGTTCAAGATATCTCCACAAGATGTACCTAGCACAAGATATTGTTAGATCACACTCTGGGTTCTTTAGCTTTTACTCTCCAGCTTTAAGCTGCTTGCTTTTACTGTAACTGCATGGTATCTATTACTTTGGATTGTTTTGATAAATACATTTAAATTATGAAAGACTAGTTGAGTTTACTGACCATCCCTAGAACTCGAAGTATCTTACACTGACTGTACTTTTTAATTACACCAAAAACACCAAGAGCAAGAGAACATTGATGTTCTTTGAATTTTCTACAGTCATCTATCGCGTATGTGAGGGGTAATATGTGAAATTGTGCCCGTTTGCCTGTCTTTTTGTTAAACAACCATAGTAGTTCTGAATATTTTAAAGTTCCTTTGGTTCTTTTACTAACATTGAAGGCAAATGTAAACAGCTGTGAGTAATATTCAATTAAAGGCAAGTGTCATAATTCAACACAACTTTTTCAGCTATGGCAGGTGTATGATCCGAGCTTACTCTTGTTATTTAACCATGCCGCACTTGTGCCTGAGAGATTAATTGATTTAAAATACGTTCACCAACGATTTAACAATTCAAATTTAATCTAGTCGTATATGTGTACGCATTGACTTGACCGGTAGATAAATATAGAAAGGCGGATTCTCTCTCTCACACCTTTGGATAAATCACCCTTTGAACTCGTTAGAGGCATTCAGTAGAGGCATACAGCATTTGAGAAATGTTTGGACTTAGGTAGTAGATAAGCAAAAGGATTTGAAATAGCACATGCAATTCATATCAATTAGAAAATTAATAAGGGATAAATTTATTACCAATCACATATACGGAAAGGTCATGTTTTCAGTCGTGTTCGTGTCTCTATGCCTGTGTGTGTGTCCGTTCGGACAATAACTTTTGAGCAGTATGAGCTGGAGACTTAATTTTTGCCATACAGGTATTTCGTTTTACATATTTATGATATCCAGGTCAAGTTTTGGTGTCATGGTCCTGGTACTAACAAAGTTAAATCTCGACTTCTATCTGCCAATTTAATCGTGACTAAGAAATGAAGTTAAGGTCACGAGAAGATGACGGTCATTTAAAGGTGAACGCCATTTAATGCTTAAGGTCATCTACAAGTAGGTCAAATTTTTTGACTTTTTGACTGCTTGCTATGTGGCAGATGTTTTTATCCATTACACTGAAATCGTATCAGTTGTGTACATAAGCGTTTTCGAGGAAGCTCCCGTAAGGCACCGGGTTAAACTTATGATACTATTTCTGTGTACTACTTTTTGTAGCAATACTTCCATATTAGGATGTATCTTTCGGAAAGAGTACTTGCTTGTAAATTTACTTCCTATTTAATAACAGATCCATATGTTTTGATTCACGTATTACAGCCATCAATGTACCTGAGGCAACTGCCGGGGGTATTATGGCTACGCACCGTTGCTCCGCCCACAATTTACCCTTACCAGCCGGCAGCCCGCAATAGCAGGCAGACCGACTTTAGATACGAGCGAGGTAACAGACACGCTAAGTAGAAGGCAGCTAACACGGAAGCCAGCTGTAAGAAAATAAACGCATCTGAAATCTGCAAATATTAAACGTATCAGTCCTTTTATCAGTTTGACATGGCATTTTCACTTCTTTATGGGAAACAATGGCACATTTGTATCTGGATAATGTGTTTTATAGGAGTTCCAAGGAAAACAGTAAATGGGTTTCAAGGTTTGTATGAATAATCTACACACTTTCTTTAGAGAGAATTGGGTTGGAGTCCTACACCATTACTCTCCTTTGGGTGATTGGCGATCATTAAGTCCTTGGTTGTAACGAATGCCGGGCTTCTTATGAGGTTGACAAAATAAACTTTTTTAGATCGTAATGTGCCAAGACATTGGACATGAGAGCAATTTTTGTTTGTCACTAATGCATCACTTGCATTACTTTATTGCAGTGCATTTCTTTCTGTTGGGCAATGGAACGGATTCGTCAAACTGCGGTTCTGCTCCACCTGCAGCTTGTGCATCGTTTCCACATCTGCTGAATGTTTTCTACACCAAATACAAACCTACGTTACCGGGTCTCCATGTTACAACCGATATCTCGATCACAATTGACAGAAATCTTCAGGTAAATACTCCGTTTGTTATTCACTTTACATCAGTGTAATTTTCTAGAGCATGCAGAATTAAGTCAGAGACTGCAGGATTTTACAGGAATTTTTTAAATTAACAATTTAATTAAACTGTTCATGAAATTCCTATTAAAAAGTTAAGCGCCCCACAATAATTGAATTTCAATTCATGGGCAAAGGTTTTGGTGGGCGCTGATGTATGACTCAAACAAGGACGACCATGAATGCGCCTCGTGCCGGTGCCGTGCCTAGATAATTAATCTTTTCTTCAATTGGTCTATTGATGCACCTTATACACCACAGATATAACCCTCAAAATCTATCCCATAATTTAACAGTATTTTTCTCGGGGAACCGCCTGGCTGTAGCGATAAGCGAACACCTGAACTATTAATGCTCACATAAAGATCAGGAAATTTCCTTCTATCAAAATAACCATGGTTATTCTGCATCCCTTTATGGAGCGAAAGAACATTTGTAAGAAAATAGTAGCTCGGGAAAATTTGCTCACAGAAAATCACTTTTCTTTCGCTACATAGCAAAAAGACTACTCCAAATTATTTTGTAAAAACAAAATCATGCAAAATATTCTGCAGACAGTTTATTATCATTTTGTTAAAGCCAACAGCCTAAAGTTCAGATAACAAAAGAACATTTTACGTTGTTCTTTGCAAAAATGACGGTGTAAAGTCTGCAGCACAGGAGTTATCATTGCCCCATTTGCATGTATCCGAACTACAGTATTTTTACTTAATAATTGTATTAAATTTGAACCAACACGCAGTGGCGTTAAAGCACCTTTGGCCAAAATAAAGATACTTTCCCAAGCTAATTATTATTAGCCCTGATCAAGTGATTGTGCAAAACTAGGAGATTCGAAAAAGGCAAATGCAAAATACAGTAGTCATTTACTAGGATATTTCTTGACCATAAAGAATAGTTAATTTGGCTTGTTGATTAATCAGTTACTGCATTTATTTCAGGAGGCAAATCCATGGTTATCAACTTTAAATACGTCCTTTCATAACTTCGGAGAACCAAATGAAAACGTTTCTCTGAGATTAAATTCCGTGTCCTTGGAAAACAGTTTCTATGAAGTCAATGGCCTCAACATGAACATATTTAATTCATCACTTGTCAATTATCTATTGAAATATAATGGGAATAAATATAAAACACAGCTGGAAACTGCATTATCCGACACAGCAGTCGGAAAGAGACAATTACAAATTTCAAAGTCTAAATTGATGGGTACTGGACCAAGATTTGCGACATCCATAACCATCTCTAATGGTTGTATGCACTGTGATCAGTTGAGGGTTTATGATACAAATCAGTCTATCCCTGTCATAAGCATGTCAAACAATGGTTATCTGTTCTTAAACAATTCTTTATTTTCTCGAAATTCTGTGGTTGACACAGAATTAGCAATTATTATGATTCACAAAAGCAATGCTACAATAACAAACTGTGACTTCAATGATAACATTGGTCAGAACGGTGGTGTCATTCATGTTTTTGTTAGAGCCAGAGTCCACATTAAAAATTGCACTTTCAATAACAACAGTGCTACTAATTCTGGGGGAGCAGTTTACGCTGCAACAGAAGTAGGACTTACGATCGCAAACAGTAAATTTACAGATAATAAAGCAGTTGACGTTGGGGGAGCAATCTTTAGTACTAATAGAACGAGCTTTGAAATTTCAAAGTCACAATTTAAACGTAACAGTGTTTCGAAAACTGACGGAGGATCTATTGCTGCGGTTGACCAGAATATTTACTCCATAAACATGTGTAAATTTGAAGCGAATTCGGCTGAAGAATCCGGTGGCGTAATTTTTGCTCATCAAAACAATTCCATTAAGGTCATGAACAGCAACTTCGCTTCCAATACAGCGTTCAAAGCCGGAGTACTTAAAATGAGTGCTGGAGGTGAAATGCACTTTAAAAACTGTACCTTTGTCAGTAATATTGCCTCCTTTTCACAAAGTGTTTTTGGAGCTGAAAATGATGTCACCATAGGCATGGAATACTGTTTGTGCAAAAACAATACATCTCGTATGACTGGTATATTGGAAACTAAAGGAGAAATTAAAGCAACAATTTTGCACAGCACATTTACAAGAAATTGGGCAGCTGAGGGGTCGTTGCTCAAGATGTTCGCAGCAAATAAAGTAACAGTTAAAAACAGCTTATTTTATGAAAACTCGGGAGATACTTTTCTGTCCGGATACAAGTCAGATTTGCTTTTCGCAAATTGCAATTTTTATTCTCATCGCCTAACAGGAGATTATTTCATTAAAATGGAAGAATCCAAAGTTACTTTGCTGAATAATAGCTTTTCCCACAATAATCCGGTCATAATCTTTGCTAATCATCAAACTTCAGTAGAAGTGACGCACTGTAAGTTTGTGGAAAATTGTGCATGGAAGAGAGGTGTGTTTTTCTTCGAAAACAATTCCAAGTTGGATGTTACAGTATGTGAATTTATTAATACCACCGGGAGAATAGCGTACATTCAAGAAAGCACAGCGACGTTCTCAAACGTTACTGCGACAAACGGCACAAAAACTGCACACGGCGGTATTGTATCAGCATTTCAGTCTCAAATATTTGTTGTAAATTGTACATTTTCTTTGGGCAAAGCAACTTACGGTGGCTGTTTCTACTTGCAACGAGGCAGTAGCTTGGCTGCGTATAATTCATTATTCGAAAGAAGTTACGCCAGAAAAGGAGGAGCAATATTCAAATATGGTTCTGGAAATGTTTCCTTGGAAAACTGTACTTTTCGTAACAACATGGGAAAATATGGAGTGGCAATTTATCTATATAACGCCAGCTATTTAAGATTGGCAAGAGGAATTTGTCAACAAGAACGGAAACAAGAACGGCCTAATTGCATAACATTTAAATGTGATATTGATGATTATTTTAAATGTACACTATATACTTACAATTACACAATAGAATATGCCGAGAAAAGGGTAAATTCTGACTCTGATCAAGACTTTTTACAAGATGCTGTGCGGTATGATATGATCACCGGACCAGAAACAAATGCTTCATGGGCAGAAACCCCTTACGCATCATGTGAGTTCTTTTTACCACAATTATATTACTATTGCAAGTATCTCTCGCATACTTAAGAGGCTAAAGTTTTCGTAATAGTTCCTGGTCACAAATAGGTAAATGAATACCGTATTTGCCTGTTTATTGGCGCATGCTCGATCGACCTATTTTTTAGGTGCTCCAGATCATGAAATTACTATCAAAAGTTTAGCGCTCCGCATCAATTGAACTGAATGAGCTCAGCATGAAATTCAGTTGTGGCGGGCGCTAAACTTTTTATAGTAATTTCATGATCTGCTCATTTAAGTCAGCCTTCTGACCAAATTGTTCAACATAAATGTTCTGGTCAGTGGCAAATTATAAACCTGTTATAATGGCATCTAATTTCGTAATTTATTGTTCTACAGCAAGATGACACCATGCATTTGCTAAAAATTGCCCACTCCCTCAACGTGGAGTAGTTTTTATAAAACTTTTGTCAGGGCTAGCGTATTATCGATATGTGTTAGTCACAAAAGTCTGCAGATTGAACTTTCTTACTTTTGAAAAAGTGCATAAATGCATCAAAAAAGGGTATGCCACATTTCGGGCGTGCGCCAGTAAAAGGACAAATACGGAAAATATGTGATATTGTTGGTTACTTCATTGGAGGAAAAGAATGCTTCCTCCAGAACACAACCACGTCAGCAATTTCCATCAATTTTTGCCTTGCAGAAGCGCTTTGGGTCGCAAAATAAGCCTTATTGTGTGGTTTTGCGGTGGTGGTTAAGAGTTTGGATGAGATTCAGTGTAATGTTTAGTGGAGACTTGTATGTATATGTTTTGTAATGGAGCACCTTAGTAATGGAGTACCTTTAAATTTTATTGCATTTCAGAGTACAGTTGGGTCAATTTTGACTTTTCTTCAAATTTCGATATTGCATACTTAATTAGCATGGCTCCATAAAACAACGAGGTGTCCTGATATGGAGCACTGACCCTCATACCTCCCCCGATTTTTCCCTAGAATTGTCTGAAATGGCCGGAAATGCATTTTCCCCAGTCTGGGGTCCTGGTTAACTTTTTCCTAACTTTTGACACTGAGTCCAAATCTGCTGAAAATGCATTTTCCTGGGGGGGGGGGGGCGGGAGGGGTCCTGGTCAACTTTTTGCTATGGCGGCCCAGAACACAAATGCAGATTTCGTCCAATACATAGACCCTCATTGCTGAGGCAGAAAGAAACAAATTATGAATTATTATAAAAAGTTTAAGACCCCGCTACGATTAGCTCAGCATTAGTTCAGTATAATATTCAATGGTTGCAGGGTCTTAAACTTTTCGTTACAAAATTATACCTGCAGGTGAACTCGTGCAGATTTGACCATTTGTTTAGAATGTTGACCCAGAACATCTTTTGAATCCCCACTTTTGAAATCTTCACTTTCAATGACACTGACCTGGTCATGTTATGGCCACCATTCAGATGTGATCTGGACAGTCTGCCCTAGATTGAGCTACCCTGTGGAGTTTTTTCTCTTAATTACCTTGTTATTACCTGTGCATTTAAAATATAATAATATATGTGTTATCGCTTAAACTAAACACAGGCATTTTACTGTTTTCATTTTTGAAAGAGTATTTTTGTATTTGTAGTGAATGCCCTACCATGTGGAGACAACTGTCGTTGTTATTACCTTCAAGACAAAGCTAATGTTTACAATTGTTCGGCAACAAACAAGGATTCACTCCCAATTGATAGTAACGTTCCAAAATATACTGAATGGCTCGATTACAGTTACAATCAACTAAGTGAACTATGTGGAAATGATTCATATCTCAAAGAAATTTCTAATTTGGTAGTTTCTAATAATAACCTGAGCCGTATTTGTGATGATACAATAGATTTTCTGCGTGATGGAAAACTGAAAATGATAAACCTTTCGAGTAATGAATTAAAAGAATTACCAAAGGCGATTTCAAACTTAACTGATTTGACCCACATGTGGTTGTCCAACAATTCATTTCAATGTAACTGCAGCATGTTATGGATGGTCGATTGGATGGCCGATTTTACCACAGGATCGGGAACTAGTGTCGTAAGAGACTACAGCCGTATCACTTGTGACAATGGAGATCCAATGGGTGAATTGGATAAAGTTAAAATGGGATGTTATCCAGAGGAATCAACTCTTTGGCAAAAGATCCTTGTGGGGGCATTAGCTGTACTAACAATTGCAATTGTAATTCCACTCATCAGTAGATGCTCAGCAGCGCTGTTATCATATGTTAAATGGTTGATGTATCTTCACTTTGATATTCGGGTTAAAAATGATGGAAATGAGAATCTGGAAGATAAAAAATGGGACGCCCTAGTATCTTACAGGTATCATTTGTAAAGTTATTGCTTCGCTCTCAACCTTTTTTTTCAGACCAAAATATGCATAAAAACGTAAAATTCCTAAGAGATTTCCAAATTTGTAATACCAAGAGGATGAAATGGCTGCAGAAGCCTTTTCATTTTGAGAACAATAGGAGCTTTTGTTCGACTGAAAGACACGGCATGAAATTCGATTGTCTGAAAATGAAAACAATTCAGAGACTGCCTCTGTCAGGCAAACCCTTATACCTATTTTGTACCAAGTATTTTCACCAAAAATTATAAATCATTGAATAATTATCAGTAATAGTATAGTAATTGACTGGACAGCAAGTCTATTTGATATTGTATTGTCTGTACGATTTCAGTGTGGAGGATGACACTCTAATGAGAGAACTGTTTATGAAATATGATGGAGTGACGCCAATTCTGGAAGAGGATGACAATTTTCAACTCATTCTTCATGAAAGAGACTTTATGCCAGGAATAGGAATCTTTCGCAATATCGAAACAGCAGTTACTGAATCTAGAAGGATGATCATGCTTCTCTCAAGGTAAAAAGATCTAGAGTTCTCAAGACACCGAGGTAATGCGAGTCGATCATAACTCTCTCGTAACGGTGACCAGATCGACCCTTAAGAGTAGAAAAGACTTGGGGCAAAATATACTCAGATGAACTTGCCCCATATTTTTGTGCATATATTTTGTGTGGGTGATCGTTGGGACACGTGAACTCTTAAAACAGCTTTTTCCATAACTGTGTGAAGCCCAAATATTACCTACTTTGATTAATAAGTCAATAAGTCAATAAGCAAAAATTCAAAGTAAGAATGTTTACTTAAGAATGCCTACTCATTCAAATATTGATTTAAATATGAATTTTAGAAATTATGTCCAATCCAACTACTGCATGGAAGAGTTCAGGTTTGCCTCACAATATGGTTCAAGGACACCAGAACTATCTAATAGTGATTTTACTGGAAGCGTTGGATATAGATGCCTTACCACGAGATCTTCAAATGTATCTACGGACTTACACATACATTGACGGCAGCAAAATCCCAAGAAATATTGACATGTAAGTATTATTTCAGTTTGATTGATATTTGCAAACTCTGCTGTCAATAATTATGTGACCCAATTACTCCAGAAGGATATTTGAAGTTTCCCAAGATCAGGGGTAATTGGTTTTGGAACAATGAAACAGTGCGCAGAACACAGAAATTGTATCTTTTTGGACTTGAAGAAAACAGAGGTGAGAATTTCACGCTGTCCTTTTGATGGGCTATTGTTAAACTTCTGATACGAATTCCGTGTACTGCTGCGCTAATTTGTTTCCAAATTAATAAGACTTCATTGAATGTAAATGAGAAATTACCTACTGTATTTTTTGTGTAGATTGTGTTACCGCGCGCCACTTTCTTTCTAAGAATTGATGGGGTCTTCCCATTCTAACGCTGGAACAATCCCGGCTTTGATCGAGATCA
>JBCAUI010304743.1:0-15493 GCA_038406195.1 Haplosyllis anthogorgicola | reverse complement strand
ATAAATTACATTCAATGTTAACCTATTGCGTCAGCGTTATCTGTTCGCGAACTAGAGGGAGAACCAGGGAGAAGCCATCCTGTACCTTTACATGAACACCTTTTAGAACACAGGTAAGGGTCATAGTTACTGTGACTTTTACCCGAGAATTCGTACAAGACACTGCCCCAGGTTTGCTATCAAGGGTCCTTATGATTCTTTCACTGTGCAAACCTTATTGAGGTTGGCATTGTTCAATCAACATAGAAAATACAGCAGAACCTCTTTTACGGACACCAAATTTTTCCAACCGAATTTCTCGCAGAGGGAGGATATCATGCCAAAGCCTAAGGAATGCTGTTGTAGCAGATGGGGTATTGCCTCCGTGTGGAGAAAAATGCACAGTATTATTTATTTCGTGTACCGTAAACAATGTTTTGTGGAACATTCCCTATTGATATTTTCTTAGCTGAACGTTTTGCCAGCAGTACCTTCAGCTTCACACGATCGTATTTTGATCTCTTTGTAAGTGACGTGTTGCAGGACAGGTTCAGCTCCAGAAGGGATCATTTTGTAATTCAAATAAATTCTTGGACCTTTACATAGATCAGTCTAGCTTGAAATATACGCCATGGTCGCAATTTATGGGTCAGACGTTTGCATGCATATGTAATCTCTTCTGCAATGTATGCATCACGATCATTTTATATTATTATAAAGGAAATAGAATGGAGCCATCTGCTAAAAAGATGAGGACAGAGGACAAATCGCCGGAACGTGGTCACTACCGTCGTGAACATAATCAAATTGAGGGGGAAATTAACTGCTGCGGGGAGCCAGATGAAGACATTAATGTAAGCAAGCACATTGATTTGTTCAAATTACGGGTATTTATATCTTGCATTAGGCTAAACTTCGCAAATTAAGTGACAGATGTATGTCTAGAGTATAAATAACAAAAAATTGTTTGCAGGGGAACTGTTTCCATTGTATCTTTGTTTCAAGTCGTTGTCCCAATGATAAACTAAAGTAAACTTCCTTTTGAGCGGCACTTCTGAATACAAAAGTGGCGTAAAAGGCAGAGTGCCACCCAAAACAGATGCCGCTCAAAACAGATTTTACTGTATTTAATATTGTAGATAAACTGTTGCGGTGAAGAAACAGATGCCAGCTGTTGTGGAGGGTTCCTCTGGTCATCTGGTTCCCAAAGTCCAGATGAACCAACTCAGAGTGATCAAGAACCAAGTCAGAGTTCTGGTGCTAACGATTCAAATGGAAACAGTGAACAACAGGTACGGTTACCTAATTTTATCTGGGCTTAAGTTGTATGCATTCGTTTTTAGTAAGCTAGTTTTAATATCGAACTAATGTCTCCACATAAAACATTCTCATTTATCTCTTTAATGCTGCTTTACTAACTCGATGGTGTTAGGAGGCTGAGTATGTAGGGCGATGCTTATGCAGCTTAGCTTGCTCAGCACGAGCAATGCGCACCATATGCCATCGCTTGGGTTGTTGCCGTTCTGAACCGCCACCTCCTTCACATGTGCCTTGTGGTGGAAGGTTACAGGTAGAAAATTAGTTTAATGTAGAATACCAAATGTTGTTAACTTAAGACCATACTAATATTGCACGTGGTATCATCTGCTTTTAGTTACTCAATTTCGGGTGTAAGTATCGTATACCTGAAAGAGAAAATACTCACAGAATGAAGGATGTTAAAATATAGATTTTAGAATTAAGGGAAGAGCTCTCCGATTTGGCACACATGTTCTATTTGATGTGTATGAAAACAAACATACATTTAAATGATTTTTTGTTCGTAATTTGTGCTCAAGGTTAATCCTGAATTTGTTTTCACATAACAGACTGCCAATTTCAAACATGTTTCGTGTCATTTAGACAAAAGAACAGGATTTTTAAAAGTACAGATGTTTGAAAATAAAACATGTTTAGTGCAGCATGTATGTCAAATCAGACATTTCATAACTTAAGTATGTTTGCATGCATAAAACGTGTTGTGGTGACATAAGTGATTAAGATATGTATCAACATTAATATTAAAGGAAAATGACAAAGTTCGACTGCTGCGCGTGCAAAATAACTCGTCAACAAAACACCACAGTAAAGTTTTACATGCCGTGGCTGAACACGTGGCTGCAGGTAAAAAACTGTAGATATCTAACATTCAAACTAAAATATTGTTAGTAATTTTATGAACAGGTAGATTCTTAATTTACGTGCATGCCCTCCTTGGCATGTTTATTAGACTGTTCGAAAGTAAACAACGATGGAATTTTTTCGTAAATTTAATAACAACCACAAATTTACATAACATATGTTTATCATAACGAACAAGAACTAGCTGTGAATTGTACGAGGCTGACAAAATTAAAATTGAAAATGTAGGAATATATAATAATAGAAAAGAGCTTCACAGCTGAGAATTTGATGTTAATGTAATTTGGCTTCATATCCAATGTTTTAACGTTTGTTCCAGAAATGAATGGAGACGTGCGAGTACATCATAGTGATTCAGATTCTTCGCTCAGTGATTCGGACTCGGACTGTGATGTGTCAACCAATCGCACTGAGAGTACTTCTGTCTCGGTGAATGGTCACAAGGACGTATCGCATAAAAACAACATTCATTTCAAGGAGAATACATACAGCAAAAGGAAGAGTCGTCTGCAAAGAAAGGACACAAATCATTATTACAGGTAAAGTGACAGTCTAACTAAATTCAGCATATTGGATAATGTTTGTGTACATAGACCAAAACTTCTAAAGGATATATCTAAATTTGAACTCAACTATTTTGTAGCGATTCCAGTGACTCTGTGAATGAATTTTTGTGGAAAGAAAAGGGTCATAAACCACGTAAAGGTGCTACTGGTGAAGACTTAAGTGATATCTACAAAGATTATACCCTGCCTTCAGGTATTATGCCGAAATTATAAATAAAACATGCAAAAGAGTTCATAGAATAGTAGTCGATTTTTTTACCTTGCCAACACCTCAGTAATTGTGAATCGGTTAGACATCCGAATCGTTTTTATTGCAGATCCCATTGAACATAACTTGCCAGCTAAAGAGGAAATGAGAGACTTTGATTCGGTGATAGTGAACTTTCTGAGAGAACAGGGTATTCCAGGAGCTAGTCTGTGTATAGCCAAAGGTGGACATATAATATACACCCAGAGTAAGTTCTCACCTTTGGGATCAGTTTATTATTTATTGAATATATTACATAGTTTCGAAACTGCATTTTGACTTCAACAAGAAGTTTTTTTATCAAGTATGAATCATTTGTGATACACAAGTACGTTATAAATTTCATATCCTTAATTGACATTCGAAAGAAGGCGTGAAGTAAAGAACAGATATTTAGCGTTGCATTAACCTCTTTAAAAGCTTACGGATGGGCAACACATGGTATCAGGGTACAGCCAGATCACAGATTCCGAATTGCTAGCGTAACTAAGGTGCTGACAGCAGCAAGCATCATGCGGTTGGCAGAAGAAGGACGATTACAACTTACCGACAGAGTCTTTGGGCCTAAAGGTTGGCGTTTAAAATAATCGTGCAGATTAAAAGAAAAGAAAAACAACACCACTTTGTGTGAGATACAGCCATGTAAAAATGTAAAGTGCCATCGAAAACATCAGAAAGTGCTAAAAATTAAGTAATCTTAACTGAGACCGTGATTTTCTTGCAAATACATGTAACTGACTTGAAATGAGACGTAACATGTTGTTTTGTGCATGATGACATAAACGGAGGTTGCCACAGCAGTTGTATAATTAGTCAGATTTAACATTTTGTGTAGTTTCCTTAACTAAAAGATCTGTTCAGCAATGCAGGATAACTGTATTTGTGGCTTGATACTCGTGGCATTTACCTACGTGTGATGGGAGGCATTGTGCAATGCATCATTGAATTTATAACTTTAGGTCATTTGTCGGAGTATTACCCGACAGTGGATGGAGATCGACGTATTCTTCGCATAACGCTGAAGCATTTACTACAGCATTCAGGTGGCTGGGACAGGGATGAAGTTGGAGATCCAGTTTTCTGGAGACATGTAGGAGAAGCAATGGGAGTCTCTGAACCTGTAGAACAACATGTGCTAATTAGTTATATGATGTCACAAAAACTCCAATTTACCCCAGGTGAAAGACATTCATTGTACTGCAGACTTCATCACATTAATGAACAGGCAGAAACTTTATGCTTTGGAATTATTTGCAAAACGTAAGTTCGTGTTAATTCTTGTCAATGGTTTAATTTAGACAGTGAGTTTAATTTACTTATACATGCCCCTTTCAGGCACAAAACATGCATATTCCAACCTTGGCTATGAAATCCTTGGACGAGTTATAGAAAGTGTGACTCACAAAAAGTATGACCAATATGTAAAAGAAATACTCAGCGAAGTGGGAATAACAAGAATGCAGCTTGGAAGGACGAAAAAGGAAAACACTGAACCAGACGAGGTATGCAATCGTGCCGTTTTCAATGTCAAAATGACACGTTTTTACCTCGGCGTGCAAAAGCATTTCCGAGGTGTAGCAATCACACACAGCGTGCTCAGGGTCGTTTCCCCCGGCCCCCCAGGATTGAGACTTTGTTCGTGGGTAATTCAGATTTGTATGTCGTGTGAGGTAGGTATTAAAATTAGGACCCTAAATGACCCAAATTTTCTGACCATGGATGTACATGTTTTAGGCCATTCTGAGCTTAAGTCGGAC
Organism: Haplosyllis anthogorgicola; assembly: GCA_038406195.1. Lineage (NCBI taxonomy): Eukaryota > Metazoa > Annelida > Polychaeta > Phyllodocida > Syllidae > Haplosyllis > Haplosyllis anthogorgicola. The sequence continues at coordinate 10,763 of JBCAUI010304743.1, read as the reverse complement.
TTTCGCTACTTTTGACACTATAAATGAAAGGAACAGACCGCGCACGTTGAGGTTCAGGTCGATCATGATCTGTGTTGTTTTGATTTTGGTACTCATTGATTTTGGACTAATGTGACACTTTCAGGTCGAATATTTTGCAAGCCCAAGATGTTGGATTGTTGACTCAGTGTTCTCGGGAGATGGCAAAGTCCTAGCACCATACGGTGGATTTGCACTAGAGAACGGTGACGCTGATGGAGGTTGGATTGCAACTGCCACTGATCTAGTCCGTTTTATGTGTGCTTTAGATGGTAGTGGACCTCATAGGTAAGTAATGCGTGACAACATTTGTATGGTGACGGAAATAAAATTTTTGAATTACCGTAAATGTCTAATTCATGGTGCATGTGCAATTGACATTTTTAATGTATGCATCTCAATAAAAAATATCGGGACTGATTTCTGACAGGGCAGGCTTATCCTTTCTCCAGCTTTGATCAACGCTAAGCATTATGATTTAAGTAAGAATAGCTATATATATACTTACGTGAACTTACACCTTCCAAAATTCTGTAACTGTGGAAGTAGAGTGAAAATAAAAATAAAATGATTTGGACATATACGGTATAACAATATTTGAACTCCTGTTTAATAGCAAGGGAAGTTTTAGGGGATTAAGAGTTTGAGAAAATTGAAAGTTACTTTCCCAAGTAAGAGATGACGATTGGTTTCGATGGATTCCATAAATAAAAGATGTTTTTGGCTGATTTAAAAGCTTCCTGTTTTTGAAGCAGTCTATGGAATTGGTCATATACATGCATATTGGCCGAGTTGACCAATTGACCTCGGACCAATTTTATATGTTGTGCAAAGTGTACAATTAAATTTTTCCTTTATCAGAATTGTTAAAAAATAATTAGGTCATTTCTTATCGCAGATTTTGTTGTTTGTAACCCACATTTTTAAATTTCAGATTGCTTAGTAAAGCATCCTTTAAACACATGTTAGACAAGCCTAGCTATGCCAAAGGAAGTGCCTGGTACGGTTTTGGACTAGACGTGTCCTGGAGTAAGAAAGCATGGGAACACAGTGGTACATTAGATGGAGCTACATCAACATTAGTTCGAGATAGACACGGATACACATGGGCATTTCTGGCTAATTATTGGCCCGTAGATTCTGATTATACTAGCCTTGTTGCCTATGCCATAACAAAAGTTCCATCGTGGTGTCCAGTCAAAGTTGTTAATGTACCACCAGCTCATGCCTCAACTCTTGATCGTTCTCGCCTCATTAGTGTGAAACTGCCCTACGAGGAATACCCCAACCACCAGTCAGAGCTTCTTTCTCAGGGTTACTTTCCCATCTGGATCAATGGCTACCAAGTTAAGGGCCAGAACTTTTTCAATGTCATCTGGTCGAACCAGGTTAGCCGTTACAAAGCTTATCACTCTCTAACCGAGACCCAGTTCCGCGAGGTTCTACACAATGCAAAGGAAACAGACTATAAACTTACACATATTGATACATACTTAATGGACACTGATGTTCGTTATGCAGCTATCTTCGAGAAAGATGATACGAAATCATGGGTTGTGCATATATGCCTAACTCAAGATGAGCTTGAAAAGAAAGTGGCAAGTCTGAAGGAATGGGGCTTCCACATAACACGTCAGTCATGTGTAGTTCATGATAATCAGCTACAGGTTGCAGCATTGTTTGAGAAAACGGAAGTGAAGGGTTCATGGGCTAAGGTTGACCTGTATTCAGAGAAGTACCAAAGTGAATTCTCCCGTCACTCTCGCTATGGTCATCTAATTGCATATGTTAAGGCATACCAGGATGGAGATAGTACCAAATTTAGCACTATTTGGACAGACCCTGGCCCTTATCAGTACACTTCAGAATTTGACATGTCTGAGTACAGGCTGCTGAATGACTTTTTGTTCACTTCACAGAAGAAGTTTTGGCCCATCTGCATCAGTGGATATGAAGAAGATGGGGCGCACAAATTTGTGGCCGTGCTGATCAAGAAAGTTCCCCCGAAATCAGTAAGATAACCAAATAGCACCTCGACAATTTAAGAAAAAGGCTAGAAGGATTTTGTGCCAAAAGAAAGAAGAATCTTATGTGACTAGTCAAAAGTATTGCATAAAAAATGGACGGACGTGGTTGATACTATATTGCTGACTGTATTGGATCTATTGTTTGCATAGTATTACAGCAATATAGCATTTAATTATAATAATGCACAATCTGATTATTTATTGGTGCTTATATATTATTACAATTGCATGTGTTCCTAAATCTGTCATGAGGGAAGATTGCAATTTCATATAATAATAATTAGGATGATTATGATTTCTTACTATGAGACGAAAATGTGATTTTAGGACTGGGCGTTAAAGACTTGGAGATTATGGTTGAAAATTAGTCTACTAAATTTGTAGGTTTTTACAATATTCACGGTTATCTTTTCTGTATCATTTTATAACACAAAAGTGAGTGTACATTTTACTAAATAGAAAAATTCAATCAGTAAGTAATTAAGTGAATATTTGCTAAAAAAAGGTATCTTTTCCAATCGAGGAAACTAATTTGTAGAAACTTTCGTCACATACATTAGTGAAACAGGAGAGTGAAATATCTAGTGAACATTTAGTTTCTTACTTTCCACAATATCCAGGCAAATGTCACATTGTTAACAAGGTACTTGTAGTGGTAAGATGTCGTATGTTTTTGTGTTTAATACATTTTTATGAAATCGAGTGTTGAAACCATATTTATAAACGTCTGTATGACATTACGCAGTAAATCTATATCTTTTTATTGTTGTTTACATGTTTAATGATGCTATGGTACTACAAAATACATACGTGTATAATGTCTTTCTCATTTCCGCAAAAGTGCTTGAATGAAGTTTCTTTATAAAGAAACGACCATGATAAAATCATCATAGAATTATTGTTACGAGACACACTTTGAGTTTCGGAAGAAACAATCCAATACAATCGAAGATCGCATGCGATTTAGATCGAAAAAATGTCGTTAAAACATGACTACTCATAGCAGGGAGATAAGAAATGTTATACACTGCCTTCTTATTCCTACTAATTTTACCCTTCTATGTGTTTCACAACTTCACAACTATAACTCAATTAGGTACAATAAATCGCAAAAGCTCTATCCTTGTTTATAACCTGTGTATACTGTTGAATTGTTTTGGGTTTTTTTGTTCTTTCTTATTGCATTGTTACATGTACTATTATTTGTTGTCTTCCACTATGTTTTGGCCATTTTAAGCCAAAACGAATTTCCCACCCTTAATCTGATACATGTAATTGCATTTGGGAGAGTTCATGCACAAAAACTACCGGGCTATGTACACAGACTACACTAAGTTTACCTCAATGCAAAACATGTCAGAAATGTCTTGGAAAAATACAATTAAACGGGATCAAAGATATTGGTACCACCGAATTGTTCCAAAGTAGAGTGCCATGTTTTAAAAATACATTGTCTTTGTTATTTTTAAAGTTTCTTTTTTGGCTCATTTGGCATAAATAAATGCCAAAGAAGCTGCAGCATCATGACTTCCGAGACTCACAGCAACACATATTTTTAAATTGGCAGACGTATTTCCTTTTGTTGCTTGTACCGTATATCCCTAGGCACAAGAATAGACACAGACTTCATACATGGCAGGTTTATGTATCTGTATATTGTGGACCTATTTTTCATGATTTGATTATATTTTGTTGTTACCGACTACTGTAGTAAAACCTGATTGAGCATCACCTTTTTACACGGAATAACGGTCTTTTGGGGCAGTTGTTGTGAAATGAACCCGTCATATTATAGTTGGCAAAGAGACTACAGACTGCACCTTTTTGTATGATGTCGATCAAAACAGGTTCTTGTGTATTTCATGTGCCCGTAACAATGGTGATAATACATGAACAAGGCATTTTATCTAGGAATCTTATGTTTCTTTCAGCATTATTTAGTTATGTCGTGTAATATTGTTGGTGTGTGACTGTGGCATTAATAACTTTTTGTTTAATATACTGTAAATGTAAGTGGTGTAAAATCTAATTAAGGCCAGACTTTTTTTATTTGTTGGATTAGGCTTTTTTTATTTAATTGTTTGGATTACATTACCCGCCGCACTTTGAAATCGGGATTTCAAAAAAAGAAAAAAAACTCATATGGCAGAATATGGTAGTCGTCAAGCTGTCGGACATTAATCCGTTAAAAGTCGATCGAGGGAAATATTAATTTTACTCATTTTTATGAACAGTATTGCTTTTTAGAGACCAAGTTCAATTTTTATTTTTATTTTTTTTACGATCGCCGCACTTTGAAAATCCTGACCATGCAATGTAATCCAAATGATTAAAAAAAATAAGCCTTACATCGTGATATAAAAATCATCATGAATATACAAGCTACGTTTCGAACTTCACGCTATGTTTGGATCCAGTAATTGAAGTTGGTAGTTCCAGTCTAATCAGGTTTAACACCTAATGGAAGGTCTACAGCTTTTACAATTTTGTCCTAGGACAGGAATTAGAAGTAAGTCCCCTGCTCGAAGGACGAAGGAAATTACGCGAAGACAGTCCCAAGTTATCTCGCTATAGTCAAGTAAATCTTGATTTTGCCTGTGTTCATTGTAAAGACATTAAGTAAGGATGCATGGACGAATGAATTCGGTAATTGAAAAATCACAAGTAACAATATTGAATGTTCAAGGGCTTACCGGAGTTCCGTTAGCCGCGTTGAAGTGAAAGGTTACAAAGTCGAATGTCTGGACGTTATTGGACTTCCTCATCCCGTACATTTTTACACTTTAAATTCTTCAGATGATGTTGTGGCGAGATGAATGAAGACAGATAGACAATTACGAAGTTGATAAAGTACCACTTAAATTCCAGTCGTCTGCAACCTCAAGTTTTCTCAAGTTATTCTTCATTACAACTGCCAGCGTTAATGAAGCTGCCTCTATATTAAACTTCTTTTTGTAAGATTAAATTCTATGAATTTTTCAGTGCAATGTTCAGTCGCATCTGTAGCCTTTTATTGCCATTCTTCAGTGACAGACAGGTGTAAGAAATAAGGTAAATTAAGTTACCAACAGTATGTTGAAAAGGCGATCATCTCTTTATTGTTGAATGTAAATGCAATGCTGGGAAACCATTTGTTGTAAAAGTGAGTGAAACGTTTAAGAATAAATTTATCGTCAACGATATCTCGAAACGTAAGAGTGTAGACATTTTTTATTGGAAACATTTCTGGACACTTGCATGGTGGAATGCATTGCATTTTTAGCAAAACATAAATAGGAACATGTTGTATTGTCAGCACAATGCAGATTGTGAAATCAGTCCTTAAAAGTTCGCAAAAAGGGACTGAAGTAATCCTTTGAAAACGCGCTTAGTTATTTTATAGAGATGCCTTTTCTCTATCACTTACGCGCTTAGTCTCTGATTCTTGTGTCGCAGTATTAAGTGTCATGTCCTCCCATCGGAGGATCTTGTCTAAATCAATTTTAAGGCCGGATAATGGAATGGAATGATGTCCCTTGTGACATTCCTTACTTTCCCATCCAGCAAGTTTACAAAGCTTTGTTTTATGGAAAGAGGAGTTTTCAGGTAGCCTAGTCGAGGTTTAGTTCCCTTTTAGTGTAGCTCCAACAGGGCCCTCTAAAAGTCTCTACAAAAGTGTCTTTACAAGAATCGCTCATTTATCCACGTCAATGTTACAAGAAATTAAGGATGATAAATGATGATTTGCGTAATTTTTCGTTACTTCTTAAATTCCAGGCAGTGCTAATGCTAATGAATGCTAATGCTAATGAGTGCTAATGAGTTGCCTAGATAGGAACAAGTGATTTTAAAGACAAAGCCTTGCACCACGGGAAAAGCAACTGAAAACCTTGATTGGGATTTATTGTATTTTGTTGAGCATGTTCCGCACAAGGTTGTTATTGTATTATCTATTGTATCGGGAGATGTAATCGAAGCATTAGTTTCTTTTTGGAGTAAAGTTTTGAATCGTCAGAATAAAACTTAATGAATTAGTAAATGTGAAACAACCGAAAGCGCGTTAACTTGTTGCGTCTTCTTCGTTAGCATGTTGAATTCTTCAAACGTCTATTTAATTTAAAGTTTAAAATCTCAAAATGATAAACTCGGATATGACGTTTTCAAGTCATCTTTCTTGAGCATACACAATGTGTGCGTAGAAACCTTATATTGTGTTTCCTTTGCCCAAAATTATCATATAATCAAGTGTAAAATAATTAGCCTTGATGCGAATTGAATCTAAATTCTCCACTGGCCATGTTGACCAAGTCTAGATATGGACGCACATTTGACGGGTCAGCCAAATGAGAAGCGATGGTTGGAATAGTAAATGACTTAAACCCTAATGTAGCTGCATGATTTTTTTCCCAGCGAAAAGAGTTTTATATCAATGACTTGATGAAGGTACAACAAGTTAGTACAGAAGGTTCAGAGAAATGCGAGCAAAGAATCTTGGATTTCATATCAGCTGTTGTGACATAATTTAAACTGAAAAAGATCAGTTCAAGTCAGATTGACAAACATGCGTGTATTGTACAAATTAAAAAATACAAATTAAAAATATTACAAGTGCTAAATTGAATTAATTGAATATTCGCGGTAACTATCACTTTGTAACGAACAACTTTATTTCCAACCTTATTTTGATGTCGATCATTAAGTTATTTTACCAACGGGACGAAGTGCAAAGGGCAAAAGGACAACAGTAATTACTCACAACGTGCGATTTAATTTTTACTTCCTGCAGAACTCCGCTGTATCTATGCGAACCGTCTGGTTATATCTCCATCTTGTTGAAACGACTTTTTAATCGAATAAATTTAACATCAGACACCACCGCCTGACGTTCGAATTAAATCGCGCAAGTTACAGGAGACGTAAAGTATATCCGCAGGTATCATAAAAAGTAACGTATCGCAAGAAATCTGCCGGTGAGGAACTCATTTCCACGCAAAGGATGTCAGACTTATGCCGCAGGAAATATTATCTTGTCAAATGGATGGGCACGATTTTCCCATTTCCTACTTACGGTATGGACTTTGACATTATTGGACAATCTCACCAAGTAATAAATGTCCCATCTGCCATAAGAGGCAAACTATCAGTTCATGGATATTTGTCGCTTTGCACTTGATGAAGGTGCATCTTTATATTGATAAATGTTGGTGTTTCTTCCCTCCAGATTAGCATTTCTACAGTGTATGACCGATGAAAGTAACATAGGCCGGAAACAATGAGTAAAGACATTCAGATGACGAGATGTATGTTCCAAAAAAAACCAAAAAAACAATCTGCTACTCTTATAATTTCCAAATTTATTACTGTTTATGCACTTGAAACATTGCAGAAACTATCCCAGACTTCACACAAATGTAACTCTTTTTCCAAATACCCCTGTTCCACCCTGTAAACTTTTCCATTAAGGATGGGCAGGTTTTTCATTTCATAATATAACCAACAGGAAATAATATCTGTCCATGTAGGTAATGCATACACGGAACGTCAATATATCTGACCGAAAAAAACTTCTTCCCCTAAATTTTGATAGCCAAACAGAATGATTCAGACGGTAAAGTAAAGTAATTGGGCTGTGTAGCCCGATATTCCTTGTGGAGGGTTATGCATGTGCAATGATACGCACCTGGGGCGATTTTGCAAAGGAGGTGGCTGTTTTCTCTATACCCATTTTAATACTTATGCTCTTTAAATTTTAGTATACTATGGAGTATTCCTGTATGATTACTTGCTTCTTGCTTACGATCGCGTTGTTTCTAAAATTCCTGAACAGGTAAAGGCAAACTTCTTTAACATTTTTTTCACAATGGCGCTTGCTGGAAAACAGTTATTGTGTGTTTTTTTCTGACAACAATCATTGACCGTGGGAGATATTCCAGAAAAACTAAAGTGAAATGTTTTGCAATGACTTATTGTAATTTTCTGGTTAACAGTACAGATTTTAAAGCAAGCTACTCTATTGAAATCAAACAGCCCTTATGAGATCTGTTTTATCTTTACGAAGTCCATTACCAGCGTGATATCTGAACCCATCTCACACAGATTAGTAGAACTTTCCAAAGCTGTTTTAATGGAACCCTAGTAGGAATCTTAGTATTTTACGAGTGGGGAATTATTGCCATCTCCGTGTTCTTTGTAATTCCTGTTCACAAATACCTAGAGACTTCAATTTGCCTTGGAAATTGACAAAATGTAGTCCGAAATTGAGTTCATAGGATATCGTAATTATTCATATTTGTGCTCATGCAGTTTTCCTTGACTCCTTATATTTGTTGTTGATTCCGAAATGACATCTGAGGGTTTTGCTTAGAGATGAGACGTATTGCTTTTACGCGATAAAACTGTGGTCATTTAATGCAGAATATGCGCAAATGATAAAAATTATACTGTTTACTTTTATTCTACACAATTTTTAAATCTGTATGTCATGTGCATAAGTTCTAAGTTTTCCTTGACCAAAAATATAGGAATGAATTTTAGAGAAGTGACATGTCTAGTCTAGTGAAAAAAACGTGCACAAATGATCTGAAGGAAAACGTATTTTCTGAACTGAACTGAACGAAAAGCATGCAGATACAGTGGGATTATAATTATCACTACGAATACGAATATTTTGTGCATCATTCATTTCTATGTCATGAATGCAATGGCACAGTGTAAGATTCAAAATAACGGAATTAACAACCTCAAGTTTGACTGTTGATGAGTTACATTTGCATCTATATCCGTCAGACTGCTTCCTCTTGACTTTTTTGGCTCACAGCATCGTGTTGCAAAGTGGATTTGGATGCGGAGTTGCGTGGCATGTAACCGTTTCCTTCACAATGGCACTATTGATTCAGTGCCTTGATACACTAGGTGAGCTGGGTACAGAGGAGTGAGAGGTCTCACCAGGACGATGTCGGAACCTGTGATGGATGGTCCCTGGATCAATGAACTGCTGTTTCCCCTGTGTCTTAACAATATTCCGTATTTGTTGCATTACATGAAAACATTGCGGACTTTTATCAAAAGTGTTTACAAATATGGTCAGCAATTCTGCTGCGTTCACTGACGTATGCCTCAAGGAATTCTTAGGCGGTTTTCGAGGACGTTTCATTATGTCACATAACCATTGTGCTCACGTGTATCTGTAAAACGTCTGCAGATAATCGTAACCTTAAGTTCGTCAGACATTCAGCTTCTGTTGACGTAATTCAAAAATCGCTAAACTTCTATTCCTGCCGTAGCGTCATATAGATGTGTAGGTATCCGTTCAAAATTCTGAGTCAACTTGAATATCTGCGCGGTTGGATAGAAGATGGTCCACGAGATAACCTGATTAAGAGTGCAGGACCATGTTTACTCCGGACATAAATCTGGACTGATCCTAGACCATAAGTGGATTTGTAGAGTGGAAAATAGTGATATGAAAACTGGCCCTGCCTCCTAATGGATAGTAAGGCTCAGAGGTGGCAGTTTCATACGATCCATGAATCACGTTGTTTTGGATATTCACACGCCTCAAATGTTAGTGTGAAAAAGGTGATAATTTGCCCCCGGTAAAGCCCAGACATTAAATATTCCCTTATCGGACGTTCTGCCTGCTACCTCACTGATGACATCATTGATGTCTTCTACCCATTTAGAAAATACTTCGTAAGCAACTGGTCGTACAGACCTATGCATTTGGTGTTTGCGCAATTTTAATTTTAAATTTGGATTTGAGAAGCGATAGTTATCGTAAGTGAAGGAAAATCTCTTCCTATCAGAATGGCAACCCCCCGCCCCCAACAAAAAACACCAAACAAACCAAAAACCCCGGTATTGGTTGTGAAGGTGTCTGAAATTAATGGACACAGAGAAGCGATGCATGGTGGTCACACCACACTCGTAGGACATTTCAGTGTCAATTCATCCGTCATTCATGTTTCGGCATAAATTGCGCATCAATTCCTCAGGTCCCTCTGAGGATCCTGATGGTAGTTTGATCAACAAATTACCTATTACAAGGAAGAATTTACGTTTGAACGAATAAAGTATCACTCTCTTCATTCGAATAATTACTTTACATAACAAATAATTCCCATGTTAAAAAAGACGTGAACGGCCGTTTCCTTAATTCTAATATCATTTCGTAAAGAGAAATACAGTGTCAATAGGGAGGTGTAAATTAACGCAGATTTCGTAACATACATTTGTAACGTACACTTACACAATTATGTGAATAGGTAACTTAGCATTGAATTCATTATCACATCGGAAACGATAGGAAACTGTAATTGTGGTGCAGGTTTCGTACCCAATAGATGTAAGAAAAAACTTGTGTAAGATCACGTTTTGAAGTTAATGATATTAAAGATCATTATATATCTTCCTTAACAAAAAAAAATCACGTTGTGAAGCCATCATCAGTCAAGTCGAGTTCACCTCTTTAAGGAACGCATTAGCAGTTTTAATATTTGGAATAAATTGCGAAAAAAAATTTTTTTTTATTTAAAATTACAAACAACCATGTTATATACATAAACATGAAACTATTAAACATTATGTCGCCCATTGTATGATTAACATTTATTTTCAAACTTCCTAAGTATTTAGTTTACTTTATAGTCAAATAATTTTACCCATTGTCGACTAGCATCAATCGGTGGTGAGGCGGAGTGAATGCAAAGAGCAAGCGAAAGCTTAAAGCCATTTCTATTA
>JBCAUI010304632.1:0-15495 GCA_038406195.1 Haplosyllis anthogorgicola | reverse complement strand
TAACATGAAAAAACTGGACTTTAATTTCAACATGTTCACCAAATTGTGTCACCTTTATAAGATAAGGAGGACGGCAACACATTTGGGTAAACTTCGCTATCGAGACATATTTACCTGTGATTCAGGCATTTGGATAGTCAAGTACTCATCCTTTAATTTAATATCATTCAAAGTGACATCAGATTGAAACTTTTAAGGTCATTGATGTATGTTTGATCTCACGTAGCCTTATAAATAATGCTGACCATGCACTGTGCCCAATCAATGGATCTATCGTTCAGTGGACACTCCCAGCTTTAACCTGGGCAAATTTTATCTTGTGAAACGTAGCCTTTTTTCTGTGTCTGGGGCATATGCATCATTGCTCATATTCTATGTACCTTCTATTTGTGTAAAACAACTTACTGAAATAATTTATCGCATTTTAATCTGTTTAAATTCAATAATTTTGAAGTGATCTTTCCCGCTATGGCGTGGTTGCCACACCTGCCATTTGTAAACATTATCCGATATCGTGCTCAACACGCGAAAACCAGTGTATACGCTTTCTACGCTCCACAACAATTTATTGATTACATTTCTTCTAGTTTCGCTTGGACGACTGCATTTTGATTTTTTTAAACCCAACAACTACTTAGTTATAATGATTGAAGTCTCTGTTAAAACCGCTTTCATGAAGTACATAAGACAGAACATAATTTTATTTTATTTATTCCATTTTATTTGAGTATATATTTACTTGAGTATACATTTTCATTGAGAAAACATTTTCGTACAAAAAGTTAGTTACATTTATCAACAGCAGAGCAATTTGCAGAATTAACATCTTCTAATTGCTTAAAATTTGAGTAGAAAAACATATTTCATTTGTTTTCTTATTTCTCGTTTAGTATTCAGAATAATTATGCTTCATTACAAAATAATCATTTTCGTTTCCTTTGCGACACATAAAACGGAATTTATTTTTTACATTCCTTTAGTAACTCTTAATTGTATCAGATTCAATTGATCCCAAAACAAACAAACCTAAAAATTAAAATCAGGGAACAATTTGTTAAAAAATTATTAAACATCAAAATTCTGTAACAATATCTAAAAATATTTGACTGAGTTGAACACAACTGGTGCAAATACTGGAATGTTTAGGACTAAATTCATAATATACCAGCAAGATATGTGCAACCTCTTTTTATCAACCACATTGTTGAACCATATAAAACTAATATTTTATTTTAAAATCAACTTTCATATCCCTTTCTAAAATATATTTTTAAAACATTTTAAGCTATGCTAGTGATCAACTGCAAAAGTAGTAATGACATTAAAGGTCTGTTAGTGCAGACCAAATATATTTCAATTTGGCTTCATAAACATGATTCCAAAATAAGACAATACAAAATATGTTGCACAGTAAAAATTAACTTCGTTCAGCAATATAGATACGACTTAAGAAATATGTGTGACAAAGTATCATAAAAACAAGTTGAAAATAAATACTTTTAGACTAGAAGTTACGAGACGTTCAATTACTTTAACTTAATAGGGAACATTGACATCCAAATATGCGTGCAAAATACAGGGAACTATAAAATGCTTAATTGTAGAATACAATATACAAATGGTCTAAAAACTACAGTATAACCTTAGTAGAAATCTACATATTTAATATCATTTTGATTAATCACACAGATTTCTCCTGTAAGCGAACATACAATAGGGACTGTTCACGACCTGCAATAAATATTTATCATTCATCATTCAATACATCAATTTTCAATACATAATTAGTTGGGGGTACTGCCAACCCAAAATGTCTGTGGCATACACATTTTCTTCATCTAATTTCATGCCGTATAAAGATTCAAACTTCATTACATTTTGTTACAATCCTCACAAAACTATTCGAAAATTATCCATTGTCTCATATGCAAATATGCCACCCACTCGGTGCAAACACAATTAGGCACCGTTTCGTTGGGCTGTTTCTGTTGCGCATAGCAGATTTACATTATCACTATGTAATTTAGCTAGACTTAGTACCTCCCAATTCAGAGCTTGGGGGTGTTTCAATGTCTGATTGTCTTGCTGAGGCTGCACCGCTGTCTGAGGCAGTGTCAGAGCCTGTCTGAGAGGCTGATGGTAGAACTGGAGGAGGTGGTGGGACTGGTGGTGCAGCAAAGTCAGGAGGTGGAGGCAAGTCTTCCAGCATAGCATTCTGCTGCTCCACTGTGTAACCCAGAGCTCCAGCACCAGTTAGTCCTGCAGCTTTAAGATTCGATGTTTCCGGCATTTCTCCAGAAGCAAGTAAGTGACATGCACTATCACTACTGCTGTCATGCTGGGATGGTTCGTTTACTTTCGCTACACTCAGAGAAGCTTCACTAATTTCGTTGTTTTCTTGAGCACCTGGAGCTGTTGCTCCATCTACAGCGTCACGTGATACGCCACCTGGTGTTGACGTCGCAGCTGGTGGTGACGTCATTCTTGCTGGACTCACTTCCGGGGTCTCCTGCTTTGCATCAGATATCCGATCGGACTCGTTGCCAGAATCCAATATGTCGTCACTTGAAAATGATGGATTGTCAATTCCGGGTAGTTCTGATGCAACCATATGTTTAGTTACAAGTTTTTCGGTGGAAGGAGCTTTGATTAGATTAGAGGATATGGAATCATAGGGTTCCATATCAACAATAGGCAGTGCGTAATGGCCATTGGAATGCACATAGTTGCGCACAACATGCTGACTTTTTCCTTTGCCAACAGGTGTGTTATCACCTTGGTTACCATTCGGCATCTTCACGATAAGTTGCCCATCGTTACTGTAGACATGATGTGGACGATCCATTCTGGTCAATGTAAAATCTTCTAATCGGACGTTAGATGCTGGAGTGATACCTAAAAACAAAATATGAAAATAAGATCCACATTTCCCTAAAATGCTACAAATTAAGAACACAAATTATGTTTTTACAGCAAGGCCTTACTTGTCAATAAATTGTCATCTAAGTTGTGACAACCTTAGTTCCAAAGGAAATTTCATTGCCATATTTGAGTAATTATATTTACTTACCAAGGTCAAATGACTGGCTGTACTTCTTCTTTCTGTGATTCACACAGCACAGAGTCACAATCAACAGGATCGTCATTCCAACTAAAAAAACATTACAATAGATATTTTATTGAACGTGATCTGTAACTTCGCATTTCGAAATCTTGCCGGGATTGAAGCATGAATGTCGTTACAAAAGTTAATAAAGAATATTGCACGAGAATAACTGAAGTAATCTCCTGTTCTTACCTGTTATACTCGATACAATTATAATAATCAACCACATAGCTTCTTCGTCCCAGTTTGATTTCACTTTTGACTGGTAATATTTTCGTTGTGAATCCTTGACAATCACACTGCTGGCTGTGAACTCGACGGGAACCGTGCCGTTCATCAGAGTTACCGTGATGTTGCCGTTTTTCACCGACTAAACGAACAAATAAAAACAATGTTTATAAATTAAAACATAAATGAAAGTATATTAAAAATACGTTTAACTTGCTTTACTTTACGTATTTATGTGGCGTAGGAAACCACGAGAATCAATCGTACAGTAAAACATGTCTCGAGCAGCACCTTTCGGGTTGCATACTACCTTTTACGCATTTTTATGAATTCACAACACACACGTGTGCTTTTTACGAAAGGTAGTACTTTACGCCACAAGTGCAGCATTTCTTTGAATTTACACAGCTCGCATTTCCAAAATTTTCCAACCTGGTTTTTTTTCAGGTTTACATTTTCACTTACCTTAAGAAGTTTATTCTCTAAATCAGCATCCGTCACATTGTTGATCGTCATAGAAACGTTAACAGAACCACATTGTATATCATCCACTTCAATGTTCTTGTCGTTGATATCTAATTCTTGCGCGACTTCCATCTGAAAAAGGGTGTATTTACTTGAATCCATAAATTGTTTCATAATAAGTTTGTATTGACTAAAATATAAAGAAGTGCAAGGATGATTTAACTGACAGCATTTTACACTGACATACCTGGAGTTCTTTGATGAAGGTTGCTTTACTCTCAGATGTTGCTGTGACAACTTGACAATCACCGTCCATGATGAGGATCACCTCCAGATCAATAGGCGCGGTTGCTGTGGTAAGCATTACCGTGGTAGTGCTTTCAGGTTCCATTGTTGTGGTAACCTGTCCAGTAGTAGAGTTTACTGTCGTTGTGTTGGATGGTATCTCAGTGGTATACATGGCAACAGAACTGGCAACTTCTTCACTCGGTGTCGAAATTATCATGGAACTGGATAACATATCAAAAGCTAAGATGGATGGCATATGAGATGAAAATAAACCAGAGCTTCCAGCAAGTTCACTCGAAAACACTGTGGTGTGAGGGGGAGTATCAGTGGTAAAACTGGACGTAACAGTTGTGGACATAGCACCAGAACTTTCGATTTCTTCACTATCTGTTGGAATTATTACCGAATCTGATGACTCCTCCATACTCTCAATGCTTGTATTCATTTTCAAAGAGATCGCTGTGGATGCTGAGACAAGATCGATGTTGGAACTTGTGAAAGAAAGCGAGTCTAATGCTGGGGTTACCATACTGCTGGAACTTGTCATGGAATGTTCTACTAAACTGTTCGTTTGAGATGCTGTAACCATGGAAATGGAACTAGTTTCTGTATCCATGGCAACTGGAATAGAAGGGGAGATTGTCGGTTCAACCTGACTTGCTTCAAGTGAGGTCATGAAACTTGCAGCACTAACCACCTCCGAGGAAACCACTTCCGAAAACATGCTAGTATCAGCCTCTGTAATGATTTGTGTAGAAATTTCAACCTCAGTGTTTATGCTGAGGGAAGCACCAATTTCAGCAATTATGTACGATGCTGCACCAATAGGAATGGTAGTACTATCTGACTGGGTTGTCATCTCACTGGACGAAACAACTAATGCGGAATTGGACTCTGTTACTGATAGTTGACTCCTTTGGATTGATTCTGTAATTTGGGCTGCTGTGGATTTTATATGACTAAAAGTGGATTCTCCTGATGGCTGCAGGACAGGCTGTGAATCCATAAGGTCACCACTGGAGGTGGAAGGTTTCACATCAGGTAATGCGGACATTTCGTTTGATTGCAGCACAGGCTGTGAATCTACTGAGTCTCTACTGGAAATGGAAGGTTCTATGTCAGGTAACGTAGACATCTCGCTTGAGTGGAGGTCCTGACTTACTGGTACTGTTCTTGAGGACATCACATGGTCAACTGTTCCTGTTGATAGTTGCATTTGCATGGATGGTATCAATTCACTAGAATGCTGCGTAGTCATCTGCTGAGATTCTGCTTCTGATTGTTCATGTGATGGACTAGAGTTGACATTAGCTTCTGAGATGATATCCTGGTCATTCATGCTGGTATCGCTGCCTACACTTGTTGGTGTGATTGAAAAAACTGTTTTCGATGACTCTTCCTGTGACACTTCCTGGCTCAAGCTTGTTGAGGAGCTATCAGTGCTCATTATTTGGCTACTGGAATCAGCAATGCGTGTTCCTATGACTGTTGTGGCACTATATTCCATTGCCATGGTGACGGAAGTTTCATGATGCTGTGACGACATGTGTGTAGTAGATGTGGTAAAACTGGAAGCATCAGTTTCTGCAACAGTAAGACTCGGCTGCACATATGAAGTGCTCAGCTGCATTTCTGAAAGCAAACAAATATGTATCATTAATTTCCAGAGATTTGGGGTATTTATTTTTTCCAAGATAAGCCTCTATTCATCTATTTTAAAGTCGGTACAGTAAAACCTGTCATTTACGACCATGTTGTTTCAAGACAACCTGTCATCTGTGACCGGATTTTACACTTGAATGAATAGTGGTCCCAAAGGGTGGTCGTAAATGACAGGTTTTACAATAACTTGCTTTATCTGTGTGTAACTCTTTTATTTATTTCATCAATTATGCAACAGGTGTGCAGACAGCCAATAACAGTAATTCAAAAAAACCCCGCCAAATATTATTTGCTTTTAAGTCGCACCAATTAAATCAAGAACTGAGCATTAATTATACATTTCGTATTTCAAACAAAATGAGATGAACTTTAGATAAAAACTTCATTCAGCATAATGACAGAAACGGTTGTTTTCAGATACATTTTTATCGCCTGCATAACATGCTATTTCACAATTTATAACAAAAATCGTTTTATAGTTGTTCTAGTCTTTGACTCTGCAAAAGCATGTTACCTGATTGGGGTGTGGCCTGACTAGGTGATATACTGTCTGTAGATGTTACATGATCACCGCTTACAATGGGCGTGTCATCCATTGTTTCTTCATTTACTGCTTGTCCTGCAAATAATAATGACAGTGGTTATCGTACATGTAATTAATGCCTTCAGTCGAAAATTTAAAATGAGTCTTTAAAGACTTTTCTTTCAAGACGATTTCTCCTATCGCACACAAACTTCTCAAATGTCAAAAGGGAAAATCAGCAATAAGGTATCTAAGAAATAAATCAGACATTTTGTGGGTTTGACAAAATCAACAAACAGGAATAAATTATGAAGCCTCAGCCAGAAGTACAGACATACTTTATTCGTGTTTTGAAAGCAATCTTAGCAAGGTTTGTTTTTCTTATGCTTCCACATTAATTAATAAGTGCCTTGATATAAATGACTGGCCAGTGACCTTACCTTCTAAATCTGCCTTGATGTTCTTCTGCAGGAGACACAGTATAAGGACGACCAGGAACCTGTTGCTCGCCATCGTTAGATCTCTTCTGTCTGTCCTCAGGATATCTTTACATCACACACTGCACATGTCTCACGGCAACCACTACAAGTAGAATAGATACACAGCTTCCTTATAACACAGCATCATGACAACAATTCTCTAATAAATTGCTTCTTGATTACAGTTGAACCTGTCTTAAGCGTCACTACTTTGTCATGACTAGAATGCCGTAAAGGCAGCAATGCCGTTCAAGACATTTAAAATAAACATTAGTATTCATGTTAGCGTAAAACTGCCGTAAAAAGCAAATTGTCGCCCAAGACAGGTGTCGTTTGAGACAGGTTCTACTGTATTTTTACAGCACAAGTATTTTCTTGTAACTGAAAATGGTTTCGAACGCATTATTCTACAGCATCATGATAACAACTCTTTTACATATTAGGCTACTTCCTGTATATTTTTACATTACAAGCCTTTGCTTCTAGCAAAAAGGAGGTTTCGATTATACAAATGGAGCCTCTTTTCAATTATTTGTTTTACATTTCCTGCCACATTTTGAAATACAGGTTTTCAAAAAGTTAAAGGAAGGTGAAACAAGATGCAAACCGTAAAATGTAATTAATAATTTAATGGCAGTTTAGCTTTTGGGGTCCACTTCAATTTTTTTTTTTCGATCATCGCACTTTGCAATTGATTCCGAATGCCTAAAAAAGCCTGAGTGGTAGCATAAGGGGGTCCCGAAAGTAAAATTTTTCTCAAAGGGCCTGTTCGTGAGGACAGCAAACGAAATAAAACTATTCTGGACCACCTACAAAACAATAAATCATTTTTTTTATACATTGCATACAACTGAGTCACATTGAGGAAGGTCGAACGTGTATTTATGTGGAATGCGAAAGTGCTTTGTAAGAGTTTTTGGAATCGTGCAAGTTCCTTGTAACGTCAGAATGAATCTCTGGAGTCTGGACACTTTATCATGGATTTGCTCTTTTTTCTAAAATATGTCGTCTGCAAAAAATTCTCCTGAAATAGATATTTTTGCAATTACATTTGCAATTATTTGTATCTCCTATTGAACCTATTTTTCCCCGATATGAGTGTCCCATAGGTTTGATATGAGTGACTGTAATAAAATGTTGTACTGCCAGTGGTACCAAGATACACAACTGCATGTATTTTACAGTTAAGTATTTTTTATCAGCATCTAATTGTTTGCATTACATTTGGCCATGGACTTTGAAATCAGTAAATTGAAAAACAACCCGTATGAAAAGATGCAGAAAAATTCAGAATTGTATTTATACTGAGAACAATTTAGCCATTTAAGAACCAAGTTTCATTTAAAATAGTAAAAAATGAAAAATAAAAAAGTAAATAAACAATCTCTTCGATCGCCGTCCTTTGCCACTACAATGTAATCCAAGTTATTTTTTTCCTAAAAAGCCTTACCCTGTATACCATATTGCTTCTTATGAAGACTGAAAACGAATTTTGCAGAAATCTACCAAATTAACAAAATGATTTCATTCCCAACATGGAACGTGATGACTCTAGAGCAGGGAAATGGAAAGCTTTTAATTAACAGTTAATGAGCGGCTGATGAAAACTAATCAATGACTTGAAATCAATACTTCACGTCGTACAACACATCTCAATGAAACCAAAAGGATCAAATCAAAATCATAGCAATCCCATTCAATTGAGGCCCAAACACTTTAAAGTCCAATTAAAGAAAATTGTTTTGGGAAGAACTCTTGGTTATCTCAAAAGCAAAATTGGTCACCACTTATTTTTCTGTCCTGTGCCAATTTTACGAAATAGCTCTTAATATTCCGATGGAAATTGGAATAGTTGCCGCTTGCAGTATAACATAATAAAAATTTGATCCTTGTTGGTAAAAATTCACCTTTTGCCTTAATGAGATATTAATATTCCATGCCTACACAGACACGCCACTACATCATAAAACCATTGCATGTGTATCATTTAATAACCCTATGGACGGAACCTACAAAGAACAGAAAGTTCTGCCATCTTAAAAATCAAAAGTGAATTGCAACCAACCTTTTGGGAGCTAAAATCAATAAAATCCATTTAATATTAATTCCCTTTTGCGAATGTGTGTTTTCATAAAATCAGTATTTTCCGATGATTTTTAATGACAATCTCCTCCTCATAAAGATCTCCCGGGGGCAAAATGCTTTTACACTCCGAGAGCGAATAAGCACCTGTTTTGGAAAACATTAGCTGAATGTCGCTTTCTCCTCAAGAATAAAATGTGTAAATGGGTTACCATAGTAACAATGATACATTTATCCACAATGCTGTTATCCCACAGAGGAAGCCATAGGGGCAAAAAATTCCATCTAAATGATACACCAACACTAAGAACAATGCTTACCAATAGTGCGAGAAAATATTAATTTCAGTCAGACGAATTATTTTCTCAAAGCTACCTCCAGAATGAAGTCGACATTTTTACATCCCTTCTCTAAAGGCTTTAGTACTGTTGATACAATTTTTATCCCTTTGGTACAATTGATCTGGACAAACAGTTCATGCATTTGATGATGGTCCCATAACGGGAGTTCGAATTACTTCCCCCATTAACATTATGCAATGGCAAATGTAGAGTACAATGAACTCCACAATAATCCCGCTTGAAAACATCTACACAATTCAATCAACAAATCCACAGTTAATGATAGCGCATTGTTTCAACATAGAACAGCTTTATTATTCTCTTTCATGTAAACATGGCCCCTGATTGAAATACCAGGTGAAAAAATCTGTTTGGTCAACAATGTTCCCTCGATACTCATAAATCATTTTCAGAAGTTCAATAGCCTTATTTTTAATTTCCCTTGCTTGATGCGCATTCATACGTTAGGATGGGTGCCCTTGACTCTAAAATCGACTTTTTTGCCGAATTGAAAGTTCTAAATAATAATCATGTGATAATTAATTCTGTTGAAATTTGATCACACATCAAGTTCCCTTTTTTTCTATTTGAACAGTGATAATTCAATAAAAATTAATCACACATTCAATTTGAAATAAATAAAAAACAAAGTTGAATTGGAAGTTCGGCTCATATGGCATTTTTATCTGTGCATTATCAGTCCTTTGTTAATTTTTTGGTGATGCACCTTTTGACATAGCCTGTCACATGTTTGAATTTGTCTTTTTCATTTTGTCTGGAACACATGTCACAAGCCTGTGACGACCGAGTCATGCATGAGATACGTATTCCCATGCGTATGCGGTGCGAGAATTAACCGTATACTGTTTCCGTACGACCACCTGTTTCTTCAAACAATAATAATGCACGTGTACTTTTCCATTCGTTCATATTTACATTTTCAAATCCTTTATTTGGGTTGTGATAGATCTACATTGACAATGTAAAGTAAAGATACGCGGATTTGCAAAGGGTTGTCAATTGTTACAGCTGTATGTATCTTTGCGATGGCAAACAAATTCTTCTCCTTATTTTCACATGCATCTTAATCCCTCATTCACGCAAACCATTATTAAAATGTTACCAAATATGTACCGTTGATAACTACAAAAAGACACAAATATTGGCAGAAAACAGAGGCATTCTGTAAGTCACATAGTATTAACTAAAGTAAATGGCAGTATCTTAATTCGCTTCAAATATTTGCTACTAATTGGTCAATTTTATCCTAAGTAAAACTCGGGCATGTATGACACAAATATTTGCCAAAAAGTACACAAAACCTGCAAGCGTACCTTGCATGACTCAACGACAAAGTCACATTATGTGACATAAAATATTCACAGTTTTCAGCCTGAGCGGTGTCTGTAATACTATTTCATATGATAATCATTTGGCTCTGAAACAATGATGCTATAACATAGACCCATTATACAGGCACAAACCCCTGTTCTTTTGGTATTAGACTTGCACTGTAATGTTAACAAGCAAATGGCATGACAGGTTGGCAGTTCCTTGTATCAGTTAATGTGATATTTCAAATACGAGACATCTAATAAGAATGTCTGCTTTTTGCGAACAACATGAGAATTCATTGTAAAAGTTCCCATGCGAGTTTTTCTTTTTTATCTTGTTAAAAAGTATATTGGTGGCAACCGTCTCAGTTTTGATGCCGCTTGTTACTTGAACTTCCCCTGTCCATCTGTGCATTTTGCAAAATAACCGATAAAATCTCCCCTCTTTGCGATCTGAGATGGGAAACTGATGTTTTCCATACATGCAAGCGGCAGACCAATATGCAATAAAACCCATAATATTTTGAGACCTATTACTGCAGGTGTCGTAGTGCAGTTCGTTTAATCTAAACACATGTTGCTTCAAAATGGGATTACTCCTGCATTGGGACAAGTAACTGCACCTGCAGGTTGATGGACATTACACATGCATCCATTTGGCCAGCCTCCACTAATTCCAGACCCTCTCTGTCCTTCACAACAAAAAGGCGTTGTCGCCGGAATATGTACCTCGTTTAGAGACAGAAACCTGATCATTTTAGCCCTAATGCTGATTGTAAATTGGACACTACCTTTCTAGTTAACAAAAGCTTGATGTTGCTCATTAGTGACTATAATATAGTACTGTACTGCTGGACAGCATAAAGCCCGCAAATCGTCGGATCAAGCCGTTAAAACCAATTAATATGCATTTCTGTCTCGCGAATTTATTTTTAAAGGTCAGACTATCAATCACAAACCTGTTTATAAATAAAATAAATTATTTTAAATCGGTTACAATTATTGAGGCGATTATAATGTATGGTCATTTATGTCAACAACGAAATTTACCAGCATCGAAAACTAAATCTACGTATTTGAATGAAGTACAGTAAAATCTGTATTGGGCGTACTAGCCATTGAGCGAACTACTGTCATCGACGCAATGGTTTTCAATTACCAAAATGATTTTTGCTTAGCATTTTTTTTCTATTCGCAAATCTACTGTCATCCACATAGCTTTTTCCAGGAGTAACGAGTAGTTTGCCCAATGTATATTTTAGTGTAATACCTTCAGCTATCTATTAACATTTAATAGCTTTTCAATATGTATCATGTTTGAAAGTAATGACATTTATTTGCTTTGTAAGGCCATTATGTCATTACCATGACCAGCTACTTACTTGTTCAATGTACTGTGCAGAAATACGTACTAACATACGACCCAGTAATTATCCTAAAAGGCATTAATGCCCCTGAAAGGGAATTTCATGTCCGCTCACCTGTCATAAAACGTGTAGTGTATTTTATGATGTTCAGGTAAACGAATATTTTAAAACTAGCATCTTTATTTCAAAAATATCATGTATTCCAAATTTTCCTCGTTTTATTGACACATGCCGGATTAAGAAAAGAAAATCGGAATGTGGAATCGATGATAAAATTGTATTCTCTAAATAATTCTTACCTGAGGCGAATCCTGTCTGTAGCTTGGTCTAAAAATCCGAAATGATTCTCGAACTGACTTCAGAGGCAATGTTACCATCTAAGGATGCGGTTCGCAACAGATAAACATATGCTTCTCTCTCACATGTGTAAATGTTGTACACAATGGTCATTCAAACATCAAAGTACGTCTGTGATTTAAGTTAAATAGCACTTCCTTATATACAGCATTACGCAATTGACACTTTCCTTCGCTGTTGCATACGAATTTTAAACGCAGCGTGTTTTCCGCGACAATGCTGATTGTTAACTGTCCTGGTATATCGATAATTTTAACAGGAGATGCTGGTCTGTTGGCGGACCCCTCCCTGACATGTAGGTTCATGCTTCCAAAGAGCATGCGTACTTAGCATCACAGCCTCCAGGTAGGAAGTGTCATTGTTAAAGCATCACCTGGCTACCATGGTAACGGTATCTCACCTGGATGCCACGGTAACCCCACGGGGTGTTGTCAAGTCACTTGTCAATTTAGATGACCTTTCAACTGTATTCCAGGTTGTCAGTGGCTACTCTTCTGCTAATAAGGTTCATAATGTCGCACCTTGATCAATTTTATTATTAGCTTGGAACAATTTTTATTGCTTTCTTAGATCTTAGACCATAATTTTCATAATAGTATCAGAATCAAACGTCAGGATGCAGGCGTGATTATTTCTTAAGCAAAATATCACATCAAATAATAACGTGAAAACTTATTATTATAAGTTAATTTTCTACGAATTGACTTTTTCTAATTTTTTTTCTAATTTTTTAATTTAATTGATGCATAAGATCTTTAGCCTTACCTACCTATGAAACGTTCTGCAGAATTCTTGCCTTGTGCTTGAGTTACTACATGCAGAGAGTATCAAGATGATACTCTCTGCTACATGTATGTAGTTTGTGCGGTTACAGTAATCCAACAATAATTTGACTGTGATCGCAGTTTTAGCTCAATTTATTGAACCACAGTTTTGATAGCTAAAACAAAATCAAATTTGAAACGACTTACCTGTGCAGGTAAAACTCAATTCAAGTGTGTCGGCATGGTGACAGATGTTGTATGACAAAGATGCGATTGACTGAAAAGGATGTCTACGCGTGCCAAGGTGCATACCTAATAGCGTATTAGGGTACACACAGAGTACATTGTGAATTCATCACTACGAATATCAGTGTAGTATGTCTGATGTCACTGCAGTTACCATTCCAACTTGTACAGTTCCTCCATGTACAATATCGGGATTCATTTAGTAGTGCAACATAGTCTTATTTGTTTTATACAAAAGGACACAATAGTCTCACTAAAAAAAGTCCAGTTTTCGGTTTACCATTCCCACAGATGCACTTTTTTATGTGGCAGAAATCATGAAAATGTCAGAAATTGTGATTCAACTGTGAGACATTTAGTGCATTTCTTAAATTGCGAACTGAGTCCCTGAACACAGTACTATTTTCTTTTGGAATTTAAAGCATGTTTGGCTTTGAAAATTTGTCTATCGTGATAATTTTGTACCCAAATGAATTTGAGTTCTTTCTCAATAACTTAATAAATAAACAATTTTGTCTTACGAAAAAAGATGTCCGAGACAAAGAATTTGAAAGGGAAATAATGGGCAGGAAACCAAATTATTACGAGTAGATTCCAAAGAAATCATTGGGATAGCCATCTTTACTGTTGCCTTGGTAGTAAACTTGACTTTTATCTTTAAAAAAATAGGTCCAGATGGACCTGAGCTCATTTGGCAATATCAAAATACTTAAGACAATTTAGGTCACAATATCACAAAGATACAAAATGTCTAAGATGAAACTTCCAATGTGTCCAATGAAAAAAACAAAAATATGGCTGTAAAACTAGAAATATAAGCAGCATCAATGTAATTTTCACAGAAAATAAAGAGGTATGTAGGTGCATATGACTGCAAAATATGAAGTCTGTATCTTTAACTGTGTGTCCAGAAATAAGGTTCAAAGAAAAATACAAATATGGCTGCCAATTTGAGAATAAAGGTCACAGTAACATAATTTTTACTAGGCTTTGAGATTGGACATAGATGCACATGTGTATAAGATGAGGTATCTATGATGAATAGTGTGCTCAGGATGACTGTGCACAGATGATGACGATGACAATGACAATGACGACGATGACAATGACGGACACTTCATGATTCTACAGGCTCTTTGGCATATATGCCAAATGAGCCAAAAATGAAAGCTCGAGTAGGATCTACACAGGGTCTCAATCTTGAGGATTCGAACGGGGACCATACACAATGTGTGGGGTCAACGGTCTCCAATTGATGGACCCTACAGGGACTTACGTTATCTAATAGATTTCAGTTAGTTCCTTGAATGAAAGTCTTCACTGATAAACCTTAAAAACGAACCTTAGTTCGAGGACCACACACATCATACTTCACAATACTACACACAGTATTTTCTTTCACGCCAATAAAGCATCAATTGGAACATCACCATAAACAGCAACAGGCTTCTGTGATGTACAAAATGGTTGGGCAATGGTGGCAATGATATGACTCATCGCATGCAGGAAACCATGGCATCACCGCTACAGGGTAAAGCTGCTGTGTACATAGTCCTTATTGTACTTAAGATAAAGACAGTTTCCTTATTTGGATAAACCCCCGAAAGGCAAACCCATCACATTAGTATGTCAAGCAGACACAATAAATCATTTCTTGATAAAAGCCAAGGATGGTAATTTTGATAAAAGATTACGAAAGACCTTTATTTAGATGTTTTGCCGCAACAAACTTCCCACAAATATTTCGCTGTTTTCATCTCAGAGTTATTTGTTACAAATTTTTTCCTGAGAATAGAGCCCACAAAAGTACGCGCAAAACTTTCAGTAATTTTTTTTTCACAATAAAGGCATCTACTATTGTAGCAACCGTTTTATTTAGTTCCACTGCAGAGTACCGACAATAATACAACACATGATGCAAACACCAGAGTGTTGTCAATATCATTCTTTGCACTTTTAAAACAAGGGGAACTAAAGTTAAAAAAAACCCCACAAAACCCCCAATGACCTTTGAATATTAATCAAATTTTATTGCATATTTGTTCTGGAAGTTGTGTGGTTTGGAAGCTGTTGTTCTTTTCACACAACCAACAATGTGGGTCTGCTGTTAAAGTACAATGCATGGACAGGTGACTCACTGGTTGGTCTCATTACATACCGGTATTATCAAGGTGAAAAGTCATTGCTAGAGCCAAGCCAGAATCTGACTTGATGCTGGAAGGAGGGGAGGGTGGTGGTGTGGGGTGGGGGTGG
>JBCAUI010304521.1:0-15495 GCA_038406195.1 Haplosyllis anthogorgicola | reverse complement strand
CCCTCATGTTATTTCAATACGAATTGTGAAGATGACCCATCACTATCTATTTGAAATAAAAAGCCACTTCACGACATAATTATTTGGGATGACTTTCTTTGAAACAACAGCGCAGCGTCGAGTGTAAATATGATTGTTTTAAGGGGGAACGACATTACACAGATTTCGTATCAACTGTGTACACAAGGGAAAATAAGGGAGCTTCTCTAATGTACCGTGTTAAACTTCTGTACTGAACCCAAACAGGATTTAAACAAGTAGTGTTCCAATTGTGGCAAAATAGTAACGATGGGAAATGAAAATATTAAAGTTCAACTAGGAATAGATTCTGAGTAATCGGGTGATAGGCCTAAAGGGAGACCATTGGCATTGTTCTCTTTGAAGTGTCAGTTTTTACTTTTCTACTTCTCACAACATTTATCCGTCATTCCCTTTTCAGCTTTCAATAATCTCAACTTACACTTTTTTCTTACACTAATTAAAAACCAAAAAAATAATATAATTAATAAAAATAAATCTATAATTTCCAGGAGTATGGTTATCAGCATTTAATTCTGTCGCCAATCCCTTCGTGTACGCTCTACTCATGCCGACATACCGGAAGTCCGTCGTAAGTACGTTCTGCCCATGCGTCGTTCAGAAGCGGAAGAACACATCACTGGGTGACAGCATGAGAACAGTTTGTTCCGAGGCATGAGAACAATCATGTTTAATCTAGAACACAGGCTCACGCACAACTGGGAATTCACGCTATTTTAGTAACAAGAAACTAGATCGAGATAAACTCCTTTTTTACACTTTTACTTATTAAGAATTGTAATCACAAGTTTTTTTACTTTTAAAGTTAGCTAGTCGTAAGCACTTTGGCGGATCCTGAGGGAGGCGCCTGGGGCTTGGAGCCCTCCTAAATTGTCCCCTACTTAATCTTTTATATTTTATAAGTTTCTAACGAAATTTTGATGAGATTCCCCCTCCTACGAGAAATCGCATTGAGTCCATCTCATATAATCGTGTGCCCCATCTTGCCATTCACCCATTGTTTCCTCAGTGTTTCACTGCTTTTGTAATGCCAATCACCTCTTAAAAGGCAACTACGTTACAAATCACCTAATGTATTTGCCACTGTATGGGGATTTTGTTATGTTCGGCTTTTCTCCAGTGGTTCCAACACAAAGTAACTCCAAACATGGTCCAGATAGTTTTAAACAGTGTCTTTATTGTAACTAAGATTACAGTGTAAGCTGGAGCTGTATGGTCTGTACTTGTCTAGGGAGGCCAGTAGCAGCTGAGAGAGTAGTGAGTGAGTTTCAGAGTAGTCCAAAGCAGCTTTACTTTCGTTTATATACTGGGGTACAACAGCTTCAAAGACAAGTACAACCAATAGTACAGCTTCGGAGCTCTCTACATACAAAACGTATGGTGCAACAAATAAGCCGGGAAGTGCTAAATATATAGACAAGAGCGTGGTTTTTCATTACATAACAATTTCGCGCTAGAAGGATACCGCCCTCTGTACATGCTCCATTGGGAATTAATGGGAGTTCTCGATATTGCGACAGCTATTTGGACCGCGCTCCTTCATAAACAAATACAATGGGTGTTCTCTATTGAAAATGTTTCTTAAGCAGATGCTGACATGTCTGTTCACTCCCTTCATTTTGGATCCAAACGTGACTTTGTTCTAATGAAAGACACAGCATGGAATCCTATTGTTGAAAACTAAATCATGTTAAGGAATTTCAAAATCATGATCTTTCCTTTTAAGTTCAACTTTGCTATTATAGTCACTAGTAAATATGGTGGCTGGGTTTTTAATGGCGGCAAATTCAACCACCAATATCTTACAATACATTAGCATCAGATCTAGTCTTGACCATTGATATAACTTGTATCTTCAACTCCTGAAAATTCATTTTGTGACCATCAAAGTTTCTGCTGTTTCTTTCACACGAATAAATAGTGTTCCTAAAATGAATGCATTTCATCCACTGTATTCTTTACCAGTGAACACATTGCACTACATTGCAATTCAAATTGTATGTTAGAAAATTCGTCATTTTTGCTATTACAAATGAAGTGTGCGATAACATGTTGGACTTCCTATTGTAAGCTTATGGACAAAGGTTCATCGGTAAAAGAAAAGGTTGGGGGGCAGCACCTGACGGGCCTTAAGTCCAATGTATATTTTGTATTCTGATGTAGTATGATGCACTTCTCGACGATATCAATTTGGGAACCTCTCAGAACATAAGAACCTTATGCTGATCTATTGTCGAAAACAAAAGCACAGCAAAAAAATTGAATTGTTCCAAACTAATAGGTACTCAAATGACACTGACTATTTGCTCACTTCAAAATATTGTTGCTTGGCCACTACAAAACAAACCTCAATAATTTATTTTGTAAATGTTCTGTTTCATTGTTATTTCAAGTTAATCGTGCAAACCAAAATTATGCAGTCAAGTAATGCTATATTATCTGTATATCAAACTAAGTAAATAAGGAAGCACTGAATTTATGCCATCAAAAGTATGACAAATCAATTAACATTATTTAACAAGGCTTTTGAAATGTGGTACGAAAGATTTGCTATGCGTCAGTGACATGCTGATTTTTTTCTGAGATAGTTTTCATTGTCGTTGTATTATCTTTCTGTTGTCAACAGACTACATGTTTACTATTACGATGTACAATCTTATGTAAAAAGCTTTTTTTTCGTTTTAATTCCAATGAATTAAAGAGTTATTATATTATTATTTGTGTATGACTCTCTATACTTTCTTACCCATCTCCCTCATTAAGAATAATTGTAGAATTTTGATTCTGTATTTGCCCTCAGTGTCTCATTATAATATAATTGTCATGTTTAATCAACCTACCTGCATGCTGTGTGATGAATTGGTGTTATTTGCGATCATTTTACATTTTATCCCGTGTAAATGTGTTGTTTATTTTTGTTTTATTTGCTTTTGTTTAAATCTGGTATCTGTGAGTGACACAAAGCAAATCTTTCACAGTAAAAGCTGCAGCATTGTTTTCCTGTATCAATCCATTAGGAACAGACACACACCGGTATGTTTTTGGCCATGTGAACTCAGTGTTGTTCCTCAAAGCGATCGATATCAATAATTCAAATTTGTGGCATTAGCTTGTGCTATTTTTATTTCTCCTGGATTATTATTGTTTCGAATGGTACACTTATCGCAATGCTTTCTAAAGTAAATTTTATCATTTCAAAATTCACCACCATTTGGATCGCTGAAAATAACCAACGGGTGTCGCCCAGTGTTATACTTGCCTGGAGAATGCAATGTCTGTTTTGCATTACAAGAAATTAGTGTCTTCCAAATGAACATTGTGTTTGAAAAAGCAAGAAATTTCTTGCAGAGTTATCGACTGAACTTCCAAACTCGGCAGATCAACCACTGGTAACTCTACCAGTGGCCATGTATTAACCTGAGTCTTTCTAAAGGGAGTTCCCTGTACTGCACCCTAATTTTGCACGTAAATCTGAAATTTATTATATATCTCTATTATTTCTGTGACTGTTTGTGTATTAAGGTTGAGATGAACAGTATGTACTGCGTTTAAAATATGTCTAGGACGATCAATCAGATATACCTCAGGTTACAAGTTGTTTGACAGCAAAAGGTAGGTCATAGGTAATTTGCAAAACAACGAAGGGATGATCAATCAGATATACCTGAGGTTACAAGTTGTTTGACAGCAAAAGGTAGGTCATAGGTAATCTGCAAAACAACGAAGGGATGACAGTCCATTCTACTTTGTATTGATTTTGAAATTGGATAACAATCTTCACAAATCAGATGTCTCAAATGTCATCATTTAATGGTATTTCGGGCTTACGCTCTTATTGTTGTGATTAACTGTGCAATATCTGGTGTTATTCTTTGTGTAGAGAATGTAATATTTGTATGAGGATCTTCGTTTCGGAAACAAAAGAATTTCACGCCGTGTTGTTGATGCGTATAAATGTACACGAAATTCTATTGTTCAGAAAGTAATAAGATTCTCAACATCCGGTTAGCGGTTAAAATAAGGGCTTTTCTTGTTACAAAATAAAAAATAAAAAAAACTCATTTGTTAAATTGTGTGTTAGAGTGTTTCTTTAGTAATTGATTTTAGTAATTGATATGATCTGATAAACATGAAGAACCACAAGATTCAATAACATAAGCTGTCGGTAACATTTGGGCATCAGGGAATGAAATGTATCTTATTAAGTGCGATTATATAATTGAAAATATGAGATAGTGTAGGAATTTTTCCACCTCCCCATAGTTGTGGCAGCATCTGACAGACAATAAATACAACTTCATTCCCATTCGTTACTTGAGCTAATAATAACAGCTGTTTCTGCAGGCCAGTCGAGTCAATAATTATTGTGTAACCAGTACACGGAATTTGTATCAGTTTCTAAACATCCAGAACAAAAGAGAGGACATAAGAATTTCACACTGCTTTTGATGCGCCATTGTTCCCAAACTGATACAAATTCCGTGTACTGCATTTTTTATGCCTTTGCGTAGACAGCAAATACTATATCAAGAATATCCATTATGTAATTATGTAGTATTTAATGGAAAATGGAAGAAGAAGAAATATCAAAAATCTTATCATCATGTCTGTATACCATATACCCGATGAAATAAGATGACATGGAAATAAACAATAAATAATATCGTGCCAACTAATAATATAAATTGTAACATGAAACGTTCAGACAGTGAACTATTCGAAAACAAGGCTTTCGTTGATGGAAATTCGTGAAACACTGCATGAAATTTAAAGGATTTTCAAAACTCACCATTGTATGAGTTTGGTCTTTTCATAAAAAAAATCTATAAGACAAAATATTGTTGGCATCTGTTCTCTTTCATTTATGGCAGCAGCTAGTTCAGATCATTAAATAACTATCAAAAGTTTAAGGTCCCCCAACAATTGAATTTCAATTGAACTTCAAGCTGGGTTGACACTCTATTAAAATAAAATTGATCTATATAATATATAATGATCTGAGCGCTATTTTACCATTTAGGATGATTTATTTGCTAGTGTCTATCAGCTGGTCACCAGGAAACAGAGTTGCATGAGAGCATTAGAAACCAGATGTTTATGTGCACTGTTTTGATACAGTCAGCAAATTATCTTTGCGGTAAACTTCTAATATTACTTGTTATTGGTAGTACTGTATAACTGATACAATTCTAAAGATACGTCACTTGCTTTCCTTAGAATGAGCTCACCTTCAAAACCGCAATGGTCCATTACGATGCAAAATACCCCTAGCCCATGTTATTTCTTTAAACTCCAAAAATGTTGTTATTTCACCTTAATAACAAGAAAAATAAAAACCAAAATTATGGAATTCAATACCATTATGCTTTGTTTCTGTTAAATTAGATGCAAATAACTGGGATGAATTTATATGGCCAAAAAAGTTACCTGGAAAACCAAATAATGGTGTGTTGCCAAAAGGAGTATGTGGCCTGCTTAAATTGATGTCTGATGTCTGAGACAAATTTGATTTTATATCAACATTGTAGAACAAATTATCACTATTTTGGTTTACATTATCTGTGTTATTATTCTAAAATAGAGAAGAAATTAAAGGTTAAAGAAAATGTGTGGCTGGGAGGAAGGTGCATCCTCCAGGTTTTACAAGTGAGAAATACCCTGTTTGGTGAAAGAAAATTAGCACCAAATAAAAGGCCATGGTCTTGTAAGTGAGAAGATGGTCTTATAAATGAGAATGAAGATGACAAATCATTTCATGTCTTCTTATGAGTAATTGTTTTATTCACTCAGTGTACTACCGTATTTCCCCGAAAATTAGACCTGGTCTTATCTTCGGTGAATGGCTCTTTCTGGCAAATAAAATTAAACATATTTTTAAGACCATGGTCTTATCAACGAGGATATGGTCCAATATTTGGGGAAAGCCTAAAATCAATCAACATTAGCAATATGAACAAATTATAAATAAATTTATATTAAATGATACAGCTTGTATTTGTTTTAATTTTGTTTTACAAAGTCATTTTTGGTACCATAGGTAACTTCAGGCCCAGTAAAATACCACAGATTCATTCTGACATTCTCCTGACAGACAAAAATGAATCCCACAAGACCATGGTCTTATTCATGGGTTGTTTCCCCACAAATAAGGCCATGGTCTTATCATCAGGGTGGTATAACTTTCGGGGAATTCCGGTACATTTGAACAATTTTGTTTTAATAATTTTGCTCTTGAATTTGTATTTAAGGTCATGGTTATAAGACTTTTTCAGACACTGGGTGAAATTTTGGTCCAGCTGATTTTGACTTTGGAATTAAATTTTATAGACCATGGTCTAAATATTGAGTCAATGTCTCATTATTTAGACCATGGTCTTATATTCTGGTGGATCTATAAAACGAGAACCTCCGGTAGTTGTTTCCAATCGAAGCTGTCTCAACGCCATGATATGAAGTATCTGTTACAATCTTTGACTTCAAATAGAGAATTGCTTACAAAATATCTCATTTCTCATTTTTCTCGCTTGGCATTTGAACGTTTTTGGCGAAAGTCCTGCGTCTGTTTACAGAAAAGAGGATTCTGCAAGTTGTAAGTAGATATAATAAGCGTACGCAGATCCCGTTCTGATATTGTTTTATGTCGTAGAAATACTTCGAAAGAACATTTCTGATAGTTATGAAGATACACATGTACATCTTAAAATCTAATTTTCATAATCAATGAAAGGAGAAGAAAGAGGGTCACTTTGATTTTTTTCTTGCAAAATCTGATAAAATATCATTCATATTGCTTAATTCACAATCCATAAACCTAACCTAAACCTGCACAACCAATATATATTAATGTATGAAAAATATATGTATATGTTATTTACCTCTTATTACCCTAAAGTTGTTATTTTACCAAAAAGTCAAAACTAATTTGGCACTGTGAACCATGAAAATACAAACCGCAACACAAAGTGAAACGGATAAAAAACACCAATGTTTTATTGCTCCATGTTTCTTCAGCACCAACCAAGCATATCACCACTGGGTGCACTATGGCCATTGTGTGATACATTCTTGAATTATTTAGAAAGATTTATGATACCCGAGCAGTAAAATAATTAAGTTAATGCGGTAGGCAACGAGGCATGACAGTCTGAAACCCAACTAAGCACAGTTCTTTTGGGTATATTTTTTGAAACACACTTGACCTAAAGCGCTCTTTTCTTGGCCGTTTTGTTTTGATGTTTTCAAATTTAGATTTTATAATCGATTTTTTTTATTCCCAATATGGTGTATACAAATTACGCAGGCATCTGCTGCTAAAATTTTGCAGATTCAATTAGGGATAATAACTCATATTTTACCCTATTATAAAGAAAGAATAATGTGGTAATAAATGGTTGTTTTATCATATAAATGACGCACAAATTCCTATTTTCATAAATTGAAATTGAAATTGTGATTGTAAAATAGTTTGTATGTCAGATAATCTGTATTATTTAAACTTGTTTAAAAAAAAAACACTACATAGATGTTTAAAAAAAATACATTTTAAAAGAAATATTGTGATAATTTAGATATCATGATCATAATAATGAAACTCTGATGTTTACAAACAAGAAAAATCATTATTTTTATCTGGACCTAAAATCATTATGCCAACCACACATTTAAATAAAAATTATTTGTGACGGTACTTCTGATACCGGTCTGCCATATTATACGCACATGAATGCGAAACAAAAATATATAAAATAGGTAATAAAATGTTAATATTTCTTACCTTGAACAGTTGTAAGGAAATTTGCGAACAAACATCGGAATAGCTGTTGTCTCTTTTTTGTAATGTAAGTCTTACAACGATAATTATTATTTTCACTTTTCAAATAAACTAACAATCAGTGCTTTATCAGTATGCAGTAGGGAACCAATAAAATACGGCTAAAATGGCCAACGAGTGTGAGCTCGAGTGATAAATATATCACATAAAAAGCATATAATCGCCATGAGCCTAATTTTAATGTCATTCATATTCATAATGTATGAAGACCTTTTGACCAATCAGAAAGCAGCTATCATTCAGCACGAACATATTGACAGATCCATCAACATTTGTGACTAAACTCGCCATTTTTACGACCATTTAGGACTCATTTCAGTTAATTGTACCTTTGCAATTCTCCATTAACTCATTTTCTGTAAATCTGGAAAAGGTTTCTTGAAATTACTCCCCCATCTTTATTACTCCACATGCAAAAGTATCTTTGATGCCCCAGGAACTTGAATCGTAAAATTCCTACGAGTTTTATTTTAGTTTTTACTATTATAGAGTACAAATCATTATATAACTTAAAAGCATCTGGTAATGAAAATCCACGGGCACAGGCCCAAATTGATGAGTAGAGTATATCCGGGGTGTACACAGGGTAACCTTTTCAAAGCTAATGATTTGCGCTTTGCTTTGGCATGCATCTGTCTCATCAGTCGTGTTGTGTTGATAGGGCACGCTGTCCTAGACACAGGTTAGATCCAGATAGTCTTTTCTATTTAGATAAACATACAGATTTCCTAGACAATTTATTTGATTACGTAGATCTAGTTTTAGTTATCCGTGTTTACGATTCGGAAATCAATTGAGTCTTTTGGAAATTTTAGTGATTTGTAATTTGCAATGTCCTGTAAAATTAGCTTTGGTACAAAATTATATATCTTGCTACTTCCCCGTATCAAAATTTGTCTCGTTTCGGGATACATGTAAGATATCTAATGCTTTGCAACCGAAAACGGCAACTTTGTAGTCTGTAGTGTTCAAAATACGACTACTGAGCAGTCACTTATTACTGATCATATTAACACCTATTTGCATACTTTTTTATATCTTAAAGATTTTCCTTTTTTGACAGAATAGTTATTAGACTATCTTATATCCTTCTTTGAATGTGCACAGTCTGCACATACTTTATGTAGACCACACCCTTCTTTGGATGCCTACAACAATGATGGTAAATTGGGGCCTCTTTGATCAAAAGGAACAAATACATGTTTTACCAACGTGAAACATAAATTATAATTGTGCATAAAAATAAAATGTATTGAAACTTGCTTCACATTTAACCAAAATGAGTACACTTTTACTAGAGTGAAAATTAAAAAGAACCGGTGTAACATGCAATACCGTACAAAACAGTTAAGCCCATCTTTTTCTCTGCATACAAACTGACAGTCACTTCTTCGTCCTCTACAATTTGCCCTGGCCATTTATAACAATTATGTGTGAAATTCAACACATTGCTGCGGTTTTTAAAACTAACTTCGTGACCTTAAATGTTGTACATGCCCTGTGACAGTCCTAGAAGTTTGTTAATTGTAAGGGTATACTTTTATCCAGTTGGAATGTATATTCAAATAGACTTAATGCCAGCAAATGTCACAGGAAAATACTAAGAGTTCAGTGTTCTGGAAATCATCGTTTCTAAAAGTTTATTGATTTTAAATGTTTTCTTCTTGAAATTTTAGCAAACGTCTATCATACGAAACAAAGGTCAAATTGTAACATTTCGCTGGCCAATGCTGTAAGGTGTGAATATTCACGCCTCATTCTGAATTTACCCCTCTGTTATTGGGCAATTCCAGTAATCCCGTTCTGTGGACATTTAAATGTTTGGTATTTCCACACACAGACTCCAACTATAATTCGCCTTATTTCTAGCCTTACAGTACATAATAATAATAGATTATTCCTGATCAAAAATAATTTTCGCAACAGATAAGACATGTTTTACAGGACCCTTGCCAAAAGAAAATTACCTCACCATGTGATGCTTAGTTGATTCCGAAATTAATGTACAGTGCAGACTAATAAATAGTTATGCGTATTCTTTTCATTGGTGGAAAAGTGATAAAACAAATAATCACATGCGCCATATAAAACAGTAAGTTTCTTAGAGGAAAAAATAACTCAAATTACTGTACAACAGTTTCGATTTTCTTATGAATTCATGTTTTTCTTTGTCGAAATGTCAAATAAATAAGTCCATTTTTTTTTCAAAGAACTATTTCTGTAGATAGTTTTTACAACCAGGATTGTTTAAGTTGTATATAATTGATTAAAAAAAAACGACGCGAAAACGAGCTCTTCAATTTTGGAGGACCAAAGAGGCTGTAAGATGTGAAAATTCGCGCCTCGATTTGGAACGCGAACTCTATTGGTCCTCAAATACATCAAATTGAAATTATAAACAGTGATATTTTTTCGGTAATTTTTCCCAATTTTTACAGGTATATTTTATCTTCTGGATCCACTTCTTCAACAGTGGAGTTAGTTTAGGCTTAGTCAACAAAAACAGGCACGCAATTTTCATATCAGTAGCTGATTACTGAAATTGGGTCTATGTAGTGAGCCTGCTTTGGAAACAGTACTGCTCAATCTAATCGTTTTATGGTCCTATCTTCAAAGGAACACGCCGTGGAAAATCAATTTATTTTGAGGGAAACTCGGAAATTGGGTTTAGATATTGAAAGCCCTGAATAAGAGCTGAATAAGGTCCTAAATTGAATCTTTCATAGCAGACTTGTTGTTAAAGGCCTCCGGCATTTTAACACATTCAGTGTAGCTAATCTCGCCAATTTCAGGAGGCAAATAAATAAAATTATCAACAAAGAAATACTTTGAGGGTAGAATTTACAAAATTCATAAAATTATGTAAAATTCATGAAATTATGTAAATAGTACCCCACGAAAATTTGTTTACTTCTGTTTCCATTTATTGCAATTAGGATGTAATATTAAACTTCCTGTGCTGTAATAATTATTGCATGCATGTACACACATTAACTTGAGAATGTAAAAGCATACTAAACGGCTAATATTTTCATGTTCCTTTTATTTTGTCAGTTTGAATCACAATCATTGACATGGGAATTGTCAATCCAAACCCTTACGTAGCCCATAATGTAAACAATTTTTATTGTGTAATATATGGCAGTTAAGAGGAATTTTATGGTGTATTCACTCTATATTTGTCTCTCTCTTCAGACAAGACATAATTTCGGTGAAATAAGAAGCAATCACAGAAATTTTGGCTCAACGTTTTGCTTTAACCACAGTTTTTGCAAATATTGATTTCCACGCAGTATTTTGTCGAAAAATTACTTTTTTCCCTTCATATTGATTACGAAAGCATCGTGGTTGGTTTTTTTTCTGCATACATTATTGAAGTTTCTCACAAGCTTAAAACTATTATTAGTATTATTATAAGCATTGTGACCAACATTTATCATATTTTTATAGTCGCACTTATAAATGTTAGATTTCTTATCTGACATAAATTTCAGCATTAATCTTGAGCATATCTTTTAGACTGCTTCAGATACTATTTATGTATACCATGATGACAAATTAGCTGCAAATAAATCACAGCTTCCCTTTTCCCTTTTCCCTTGTATGTTAAAATATATTGGATTAGTTACAAAGTGATTAACACAGACATGTGCACAAATAATGGTGAGAATGTATTGTGTAAAAAATCATCCTGGACTGACCAAATGACAAATTAATACGTCAACAATCATACCCCTTTGAGACTAACTTGGGCAGCAGTAATCAGGTCAGGACAACATAGTTTTCAATCCGAATGGACTACTTGGCGTTTCCTTTTCACAATGCCATTGTGTTATGTTGAATTCAAAATTAAGATGATACATCTAAAAGAAATTACAAACCATTTACAGTGTCTTATCTAACAATTGGTACTTGAAGATGGTTTACAAATGTTGACTGCTTCCCATAAAGCTCTGTACGTTTACATTTGCCCATGTCCAACAATTTTTTGTAAAAGCTTTTTTGTCGAGTGCCCGCCACGGCCATGCAATTTATCATGAACCATAAAACTGTCAAAAACCACCAGTGCAGTATTGTGTATTGCTGCGGGCTTCTCTTGTGATTTTTTTTCCATTTAGTATTTAACATGGAATCCTTTTTTGCCGGTTTTCGAGCTTTGAGTTTCAGTACACATTGTATAGTTGCGCCAAAATAAACTGTAAATGTTCAATTACGCATCTGCTTGTTTTTATTATTTGGTTTGTTTGTGTGAACGGTAAAGTTAAGTAACAAATTCGGGTTCAAACTAATTCGCAGCGTCGCTTTGGTCCTTTTCCCTTGTAACTCTGAACAAAGAATGTGCATTTATCTGGGGAATAACTACACCAATGACAAGTTTTTACGAGTATTTTGCATAATATTTAAATATAAACATTTGGCAATATCCTAACCCGTACATTAAATTATCTATCAGTATATCTAAAATCTGTGTCCCTGCATGCGAAATTTTCCGAACAAATAAGTGTAACAATATATTAGCCAAATTATCCTCTGAAATGCGTGGCCATTATTACTTGATTTTACACTGGACATAAAGCAAAAATAAAACTGATCTATCCCGCACACTAGGGCGTTATTTTATGTCAATTTAATCCATTGTCCCTCATATACTTGGGAATCATCAACTTTACAGGCATAAACAGTACTGCAGTTAGCTTTAATGCTTTTATTACAGTCTAGTTATGGCTAAGTCAGTGAAAATAGGCCCTGAGGGCCTTTATGTGGACATAGACTAATAAAATATGTATGGTCCCAGCTAGTGACCCTAACTAGTTTCTATAAGAGAAAAGTCCTTTTGCATTGTAATGGATATATCCTTGTTTAGTTTTTTTTCGTCTGATTACTGATCCGGGGTTTTTTGCACTATCTGACCTGGCTAAAGGAGATTAGGAGACCAAATCGATATGGGCTAAAAATTTAGCAGAAACCGTTCTCATAATCAGTATGTCCAATGGTTTTTTTTTATTATTTCAAAGCATTGGAATTTAAGTTGTCTTATATTTTTGTTTTGGACAATATGCTTTACTGTGCTTATGTATTAAATAAAAAGCATGTAACGTAAAAATACATAAAGTTTATTTAAGAAATTCGTGATTTTTTATTGTTGGAAATTAAAATAAAAATCAACTCAATTTTATGAGGCCCTTAAAAGACGCGAACTACAACATTTAGACAAAAATTGTTCCGTTGAGATAAATCACAAACAAACAGTCCAATTGCTATGATATTTCTTTTTAAAGCCTACACCTTTATAAAATGTCATATAATTAAATTTTGATAGATTTAAATTTATTTTGATTCAATTTCATTGATTCGAAGCCTAAAAATAATATTTCACCCAGGTTACCAGCAGTGGCCATACAATTTCAACCAACCAATTGTTACTAACGATGGCAGCCTTTATGGCTCCGTTCTCTTTCAAGATCATTATGTTTCCCGAACCAATTGCGAAATTGCGTGTTGAACGACCAAGCCTTTCATTCAACTGCACGAGTTTCTATTTTATCATTAACCAAGCCCTGCATAATGTATAGGTCTTTGTGCTGGGCTATATATATTGAGATAATTTCTTTCAGTATAATATCGATATTTTGAATTTGCTTGTTATACTTTAATTACAACTATGACTTTTGTTTGGCAAATTATTATATTGATATATTATTTCATAATCTATATTCATGCACAGTACATAAATTTGTTCTGGGTTAATGTTATAAAGTCACCATTGCCTTTGTAGTTCGGCACAAATATACAATACAAAATAAGTCACTGTAAATTATTGACGATAATTGTACATTTTTGGTAAATTTGTGTGCTTATCATTTGATAGAAATTTAATAAGTAATGATTGAACTTTCGAAATTAATAATTACTTCAGATACTTTGATATACGCCTGAAAGATATTTTAGTTTACAAACTATGTACCGATTCACGCTGTGTCTTTAGCAAACCATACCTAAAAATTCTATCTTCCTTAACGTGAAGAGCCTCCAACGAACATTTCACTAATGACAACAAATAAATTGATATTGTGTATATCAGCCGGCACCTTTTTTTGTCTATTCAAAGTATTAAACTGTGAGAGTACATAAAAAACTCCTTTTTCTTGGAAATGTTGATTTGCGTCCATTTTATGAGTACAAATAAAAATACAAGTAGCATACATACTTTTGTCATGTATACTATGCTACTTCGAACATTTCTGCATGTAAATGCATGTCAATGGACATTGATCAATTTATTTTCTCTACAGATACTCAAATAAAATTGTACGCTTTAGTAAACATTATTATTCCCGAGGTCCCTCACTACATCTTTCTTCTTTTCTATAAATCTGAAAGAAAAGCATGAGTGTGATAGTTGGCATGAAGAAGTATGACAGGTTTCTTCACCTTTGATATTTTACTATTGTAAGAAATAAGAGATATATCTGGCAAGCACTCCCTACATTTTGTCCAGGTCAATAAAATTGTCTGGTGATTCTAATTAACGCTACAATTCTGTCAGATACTTGTCCATGAATAATAAATAGGCCACACAGCCATAGTACCAGGCCAGGTGAAAGCCACTCCATAAAATACAGGTATAAATGTGAGGTTTATTTCCCACCTGACAGCTTTTTAAAATGTTCCCAATAAAATACAGGTAAAATGGGCATTTTACTGTATTATGAAGGATAGTTATGTGCCATAAAACAAACATGAATCGTTCCAAAGCAATATGAAGTTAGTTAAGGTTACGCAGTAAAAACTATTGTTGATCAAACTATAAAAATGTTGTCTCACGAGGCTTGCAGAATTGGTACAGGGTAGCTTCAAAGGTTACTTGATAGCAAAGTGTGTCCTATGCGACAGTAGATAACCTTGATGGGCAACACACATGCCTATCAACCACAAATAGAGTACCCCAACAATTTTGCTTTTATCCCATTTCAAAATAGGTGAACACGAACGCATTGAGAAGGTATTTTCTACAAAGTATTCCAAATAAATTCACCATTGCAGTGTGTACACAGATCTATTTGTCGTTTTCAACATATGTCGTAGACATTGAGGAATGCAGATTGTACCTGTATCAGTAACATGATTTGTTTGGGAAAATCTTTTTAAACACGAAAGGAAACAATGGAAATTCACGTTGTGGTTGAGTTTTCGGGAAAGCAACAGCACTAACTAACAGCCGTTCATTTAGGTTCCTTGTGGAACAATTTTTACTGGGCTGGTCCTGCCATACAGATTTGGTAATTTGCCTAAAGTGCCTAACTGGTCAGGTGAAATGAATAAGAAAAGCCAAGATTAATTTTGGTGGCCTTGTAGTTAGTTCTGAAAACATCCAGGGTAATGTGTGTGTGTGTGTGTGTGTGTGTGTGTGTGTGTGTGTGTGTGTTGTGTTGTGTGCAGACATCAAGGCTCATATCACGGCAATGGTATTCTGTTCATGGGGTAGGGGTTGTCGTGGGGTTATGCTTACGTGTCACGGTACAGATAACACTAACCCGAGGCATTATGATGACTCTATGTTTATTGCTTATGATACATGCATGAGGATGGTCTAGTGTGCACTGCCTGAAGGTGGGCAGGGAGCT
>JBCAUI010304410.1:0-15496 GCA_038406195.1 Haplosyllis anthogorgicola | reverse complement strand
GGTCCCAAACTTTTTCAG
Organism: Haplosyllis anthogorgicola; assembly: GCA_038406195.1. Lineage (NCBI taxonomy): Eukaryota > Metazoa > Annelida > Polychaeta > Phyllodocida > Syllidae > Haplosyllis > Haplosyllis anthogorgicola. Next base: position 15,478 of record JBCAUI010304410.1, on the reverse strand, counting down.
CACAAATAAGGTATTGTTCATGAATTTAATTTTCTACAGTAACTCGATGAGGTTACGTTTATTGATGATGTAGAATCTGGCGATTCTATTTTTCCCATATTCGCAGTTACGTTTTCTAACTGCATTCCATCCACCCATCTATTCCTTGTGCAACTTTATATGAGTCACAGATGCATCAATCGTAAAGTAACATAAAATGACCATTCCTTTCGGAACCTGTGAAATGACGTCCGGACGAATCCATTCCCTGCAGGTGATGATGTTGTTACTCATCCAGTGCAACAGGATTTGCGTAAAGGACACCTCCGTCACTGCGTGTGGAGGTATTTCTGCATCCTTCACAATGTAATTTGGCGTAATGGATGGATAAGACTCATCTGCACATGTAGGGAATTCGTTATAAGTGACACGGCCTTCTGTCCGCAAACATATTGAATAGACACGCATAAAATGCGTAAAAAAGTGATGAACTGAATTAGTCAAAATTTGCTGACCGTTTTTCATCCATTTGCGAACATAGAAATAGACCGCCCTATTGTTAAAGGTGCAGCGCATTAGCTTCTTAGAAGCTACAAGTGTTGAAGAAACTTTACTTAGCCTCAGCCGCCGGACTAAGCATGGGTGTAACCCGTTTATCATGAATAAGATTTTTAGGTTTAAGAATTGATAAACCCTTTTTTGAAATCTTTACCATAAAACATGCCATTGATGGCTTCCTTGTTGTGAGACCTGTTATTTACGACCAACATTGAGAGCAGCACAGGTTGATCGTTAATTGCGGGATTACTTTTGCAGGAGACACCCCAGAGGATCCGTAACTGGAGTAACTTCACCACACTCTCTGGATCCGTCACACAGAGATTGATTCATGGAGGAAGATTCGTGTTTCTGTGTTCCTCTCTGTTCTGAGATTCAATAAGAATCAGCCACTCGAGGCATTGTCACCGAATAGTTCCCCAAAGGACAATAGCGACGTCAAGCTGCACGTTCTCATTACGTCATCTTTTACGTCAAGACGTTATGAAATACCCTATTTCCGTGCCAGGTTACTTCAACTACTGATGCAGAATCCGGTGATTATATTGCTGATCTAATTTAAAATTGTCTCGCTAGTTCGACGAACTTAAAATACGTTGTTGAGATAGAATCTGATGAAGTAAGTTTGAAATTGCAAAAACAACATAACTTGGTACATTTCACATCTTGACGCTTTAATTTTTTGACGTATTTTGACGTAACGTTTAAAACGTACTAAATGGCATGTCCCAACCTCGTTATTATACTCTCCTTCATCAACTCTTCGCTTTAAAAATATTTTTACATATTATCTGAATTTCAAACTTGAAATGTGTACCTCAACCTCACTAATATATTGCCTTCAGGCTTCAGCTACTTACACTTCTACTACTTTGTGGTGGAGAATCCTTAAACACAGAAATAACATTACACATGCACTGTCAAGTGCGCGTGGCCCCGGGGCATGCAAACACACTCAGGATCGTACATTGGGTCACAGAGTCAGCACGGCCAATTCTTTAGCATTAATCTAAATTGTGATCCGCACAAGTGGCCACCGCAATCTTACATTGATTTTATTACTGTGGGATCTACAGCGGGTAGACGAGTACCCATGGGTGCAAATGGCATTGCAACCTTTGTACTTTGTGGAGCATTGTAACCTTGTATTAATTGCCAACTGTTAGTCGGTTATGTAAGGCTACTTTTTTCTGCATAGGTTATGCTATCACACAGGACAGGCCCACTGCCCTGCTCCCCTTTACTTTTTATGTTGAAGGATTCACAAAGGGGAAAAGGAACTGTGGATAAGTGGTCCACAACAATTGAAATTGAAATTGTAAACACCTCCCTTGATCTTTTTTCATCCGGGCCAATCAAAGCAATTTGTGTCAAGAAACAGAAGTCACGATTAAGTTCTACCGACGTCTTTATGTTGTGGTGACATATTTATCAATAGTCAACAGCAGTTCACCATTCAATTTCTAATTAAGAACTCACCCAACCCTAGCGGTGTAGGTTTTCCTTGAAACGAAATTTCACCTCAAAGACAGCTCGCTCTCATCCTTACACAAGCCTGTCAATATACATAGGGCTTGTACCAATTTTACATCTTGAGGTAATGAAGCTGTGATTTACGGAGACACTTTACCCAATTTTTAACGTCTCTACTCTGCCCATGGCTAAACTGCATAGCCTGAGATGACCACACGTATATCTGTAGCATTCTTGTAAATAAATAGTTGTTTGCAACCGGATTGTTTGTCTCCTTTCCAATTGGAATAAGTTCGCGGTTGGAAACTTCCATTACATTCCCAATTGAAACTTCGTCAGTGTCGAACACCAACCTCCAGTTCCAAGCCCCCTTTCGGGTACCACTTTCCCACCCGTGCAGCCCCTACCACCGGACAGTAGTCCTTGTGAAGTAACGAGGTTTGTGGGGCCGAATCAGCGTAATAAGACGATAACATGAGCGCTATCAGCTTCACATACACGGTTATTGGGTTTGTCGGGATGAAAGCGGAATCCATGGGTAACATGCGGTAACATAACCGTAATGTGATTGTCGTTCTTTACTGAATAAATCATATCCCTTGTACAGTATATGTTATTGAAAGTAGATGGGTAAGGAAATATTACTCATATAATTTCCCCCTTTTCCCTTAGGCTCGACCTTTCTTTGTACAGTGAAACTTGTCTTGGGCGAACCGTCCTATGGGCGAGCTGAAAGCAATTGGCGAACTGTTTTCTGATCACCAAACGAGTTTTTTGCACTAATTTCACACTGTTTTGGGCGAACACAGTGTCATCCACGAACTATTTGTCTTGCACAGTGGGTAGTTCGCCCAAAACAAGTTTTACTGTATAACGGTGAAGGTTTATTTCACGTTGCCTTTTGGACTTGAAAAGGAAGTTGAATTAAGAAGCCACTGGTACCCCGTGTTTCGGACTCAGGGTAACTTTGCCGATAATTTTAAAGCTAGAGTGGATCTGGTACTTCCGTGCTTCCTCACGTGTTTGCTGTGACTAGGTATGTGAGTGCTAGCAGACAGCCTGCCACACTTTGCACATAGTTTTTCAGGACACTAGTTTTTCAATAAAACCTCAATTGAAAACTGTTAAAATTATATCCTATGCTGGATTGAAAACTTGTTCTGACAATTTGAGTTGTGCCCAGTTTTACACCTTGGCTTGTGTGTGCCTTTGATAGTGTTTTTCTGGAGTGGATCACTATATCTACCAAATTGAATTGAATTTAATAGATAAAACGTCTAGATATCCCAGAGATGGCATCCTGAATGTAAAGTTATCAGAATGCAGGTTTTGATCGCACACGTAGACATGCCTTTACATATGATGGATATCTTGGATCCGCACTCGGCTCGTGACAGTGCAAGAGGTCATATAGGTCATCTGACCCATGCCGAGGGGTCACTGAGGTCAGATACAGATAGCTCAAGGGCACATGTCCTTACACAGACGTGGTGCCTTTTACTGATGGTTGTGCATGTGCATTACATACTGTCAATCACATGCAATTCGACTACATGTTCTGATTCCTGGACTTAAGTGGCAAAGTCTTTGCCTCTCATTGTAAGGGTTTTGTGGACTGTCATCTGGACATGCGTTCTTTTCCAACACAATCTTTATACTGTGAAAGAGCAGCTAAACGAGTACGGCAGCAGGCCAAGACATATTCTACGTTTAAGGCAGTAAACATCTCAGTACTTTCTCCGGGATCATCCCACAAACATTTTGTTGCGCCACTGGTGTCCTTGTTTCTGGGCTTGGACTTTAAAACTGATTTTCAGACAGTCTTTCTAGAACCAATATTGGAAAGTGTAATTCCGATAATTTCGTAAACCGAGACAACCTAAAGCTAAACATAATTCTTGACTTTTCACACATCACTTCTTGATCTTCATTAATTCATTATTTCACGCGGAAAAAGTACTAAAACACCAAGGTTTTTGGGCCTATTTGTTCTTTATTGAGCCAATATTCGAATTTTATTAGGATATTTGAAATTCCAACTGCAGTTTCAACTAAGTTTTCATCAGGGATTTTTGGTTGTCAAGGAAAAAGTCTCCGTTTAAATAAGGTTCATAGGTGAATGGAGTCATCTGTAGGTTGTTTGGTTTCTATTTTTTTAATTTAGTTGTTCTGGGGACTAGTGTCCCCAATAGAGTCAAAGATCAGCCAGTCTTCAGGGTGGTCTTCAAACACATTAATTCATTAATTCAGGCACCACACACTCGACAGTGATTTACGTTGATTTTTAACACGTCGCACGCCTCACTGACTCCCAGCACCAGCATCACCTGACGGTACACGTCCCCTGTCCCCCACGGGTCTGCGCTCTTTACCCGGTACATGTCCCCTGTCCCCCGGGGGCTCGGTGTTCTACACCTGGAGGTGCTGATTGAACGACACACGTCACATTAATATGGAGATGTATGGGTAAAACGCACCTTGATGCTTCTGCGTGACATCTACACTCTCTATCCATAGGTGAGGAAGGCCATGGTGCTTTAATTCTTGGCTTTTAGGAGTGCTCAAAAAATCGCAAAGTGTAAAAGCCAGTTTTACTTCAGGGAAAATGAGAAACATTACATTTCCATATTCACCACCGAGTCAAAAATCACAGAAATTAAATCATTTTTAAAATTTAAATCAAAACAATAAACTGTCCCCATGCCTTGGAAAGCTGCCGCTTTGCGTCACCAGCTATGACGTCAAATTCTGCTGCTTTTATGACGTCACCTGGGAATGCAACAATAACAAAAACTCACACAGAAGAGTCAATGAACAGCAATTCAGTGTCAACAGTTTTGGTGTCCGAGCTGCGCCGTACGATTTGTCAAAAACTATGAACCAAATACTCAAACACATGTGGCCTCAATGTTTAATGTGTTTGTCGTCCATCAGTAGAAGAAAGTGTTTTATCGCCCCGGGGGCGGCAGGGGGAGGAGGGGGGGGGGTAGAAAGTCATAACATACTGTCAACATACAGTCATACATGGTCACGACAGGAATCTGTCAACACCAATGTGTTACCAACCAACACGTACAATACATAGACTACTTGTACAATCATAATAGTGTGAAACAATCACCAATACACAGCCATCTGGAATAATACCATGAATTTCTTCTGTAAAAATCATCTATGTACAAATTCTTCAAGAGTATCTGTAAAGTTATCTCAGGCCCATACATACTCCAATTATTCTAAGATGTAAAATTAAAACTGGCAATGTCTACTGGATAGGTTCATACATTTGAACATTTCGTGGGATGTACGTTGTTCCCCATAAGAACATCTCAAACTGATGTTGTGAAGTTGGAAAGTCACAAATGTGAAACATTTTGGCTTCGTTATTTTTGGTGTACACATGTATGGGTTGGGGCATTGCCTCTGTAACAATACTCGTACACTGTGGTTGGTACATTGTGAGTGAACAGAGCACCTGAAGGCATGGAAAGCACTGAGCCAACCTTTAATGTTCAACACAGACATTAAGAGACGAATGTTATAATGTAACCATTTGTATTCAAATCTAACACACAAATATTTTCTAAGTCAAAGGTACGGTCCGTACAAAGTCACCAAGAATGTGGTGGAATGGTACTGAAACATCAAAAGGCAATTATTGCAAACAATAAATCGTTGCTTTTTTCCAGATGGCAACCGTAGGACTTAAATCAGCGTAAAAGCATTTTCTGGCACCACTGGTACTCAATTTATGGATTTCAGACATGCCCAGTGTAGGGCTCTTGCCAATTCCTTGGGTGTTACCAATTTGGGATACCGTTACCTAATTTTAGTATTGCTTTTTAAAAGCCAAACGTAACCAATTTGCTGCCATTCTAGAATTGTGCTGTAGAATCGGGTGATTTGTACTTTAACAGTGAAACGGTTCGTGTTGGAACTGGACGGACTTTCTGGACGTGAGGTGCCGGGTTAAAGCGACGTAACATGACACGGGAACACGCAATATAACCATTGTATAACCTTACACACAGAGGTATAGAACCATTGTACAACCTTCTGCACACTGTAGGTATAACATCTCTCCCCTGCACGCACAGAGGGGTTGGTGGTACTGGTGGTTTCCATGTGTTGTTCAAAAATAAAAATTAACTGTGCCAGTTTCGAAAGATTCAAAGTAAGATGTGACTAACTGTCAACGAGACATTGACCTTTCTCTTTCTCTGTCATAGTATCACTACATGAGTTTACAACTTACAAGAACCATTTCTGGGCCACTGGTGCTACTGTTTTGCACTCTATTGCTGGGCTCCAAACCCAGGGTTTTAATAAGTTATTTCTGGTGGGCCAGCATACTGTTTTCTCAAACATGTGATAATATAATTCACTTTTTAAGCTGCAAAGTTCAACTGAAGAAAAAAAAGCGTTTCTGTCAACAACGATAAAACTGGTACAGTTCCTCTTTACCTTAATTTGGACTGAGGCCTGAGGTACATCACAATGTATACAGACGTAATGTCGCACAACATCCTCTCATTAACCTTACGCCTTGTGTTGTGTATGAACCAGCACATCACATCACCACACATCACGATAACAACCACGTCAAAGACGTCAAGGCGACAAAACACCAGATTCTATGTCAGTTCTGTCCTTTACTGATGTACATAACACCAGTCCGTCCTTGCTGACAAAGGGTTTCAGGTTTTATTATGTATCAAATGTAATCTGACTGAGCTAAGTGATGCTGGGAGGCGAAAAGTACTCTGGTTATTGTAGTCAAAAAGAGACAAGCCCATTCTAGTATTTGTAGTTCCATACAGTGAATCATTGTATTAAGCATTGCATTTCTGGTAACTGAAGGCCGCCCTCTCTCAAAAAATCCAGTTTCCTACTCTACATGATCATGTTCTGTGTAGGGGTAATACGCAGACAACTAACTGTACTCCTCAATTAGTTCAATTAGGTACCAGATTCAAACTTAAGACCTACGGGCTCTTAGAAACCAAAACAACTGTTGGAAAAACGTATTGAATTGTCCATTCTACAGACAAACAGGAGGACGACTGTCTAGCTACACTGACGGTGACTTTGCTTCTTTTCACTTCGTTTCGAACTGTTCATTTCGCAGACAAACACTGTGCCTTGTGAGACCTTGTTTGAAGAGATATGCGGCAGGATTTAAAGTTGTTCGGTTGAAGTCAGTTTTCTGCACCAAGATTGATCCCTTTTATATGACATATTGTAAGGGGGACGAAAGAATAGAATATGGACTGGATACATTCTCCATCACTGAGGATTCCCATTATGTCTTGCACCAAAATGCGGCGAAATTAAGAAAAGTTTTTCGTTCATCATACCAGTGACTGAACATATGCTGTCGAAATTATTGTGAGTTGTTAACAAGCTACATGCATGAACGCTTACATGGATGTCGTATTGGTTGATTGTCAGATATATACCTGCGCATACATGCACATTTCCCACAAACTGTATTGTATTGTGTTCTACTATTTGTAAAATAGATCCATTGGCACGCACACCCACACGCACGTACAATACTTACCTTGAACCTGGAGCTGTTCGTCGGGTTGATGCACGCACACCCACATGCATGTACAACACTTACCTTGAACCTGGAGCTGTTTGTCGTGTTGATGCACGCACACCCACATGCACGTACAACACTTACCTTGAACCTGGAGCTGTTCGTCGTGTTGATGCACGTACACCCACACGCACGTACAACACTTACCTTGAACCTGGAGCTATTCGTCGGGTTGATGCACGCACACCCACACGCACGTACAACACTTACCTGGAACCTACTGCTATTCGTCGGGTTGATGTACTTGTTGTTCTTGTCCCACTGTATGGTTGGCGTGGGATCGCCCGTAGCAACACAGTGCAGCGTGACGGGATATCCCTCGTACGCTGTCGTGTTCTTCGGCTTCACCTTAAACTGCGGCTTCACTGCAAAATACACAATATGATAACGTTATTCTTTTGTTTGGTGCTGCTATCGGAGAAATTATTCATTTTTCGTCAAAATCGCTGAAATCAAAAATCGCAAAGCGCTGTGCGGAATTTGGCCTTCAAAATCTGTATATATTACACTCGTTTCCCAAAACCTATTGTGTACCTTCCCCTCTACCTATAAATCGAGTCTCATCATTGTTTTGGCCGGTTAAATATATGATGGTAGCTTTGTCGCTTCAATAACGACAGCTGTAAGTGGTGTATCCCAGTAAGACGCCACCACAACTTTTTATTTCGGTAGCAACTGCCACAGTCCCTTGTCTGGAAACAACGCACAACAAGAACTTTTACTCTGCAGCAAGAAAAACTTGTTTTTGCACATACTTGAAACTGTCCCACTTCGTGTATGAGCAATGCGTTACAATTACGAATTGACGATGTAACAATGTTAACTTGATTACGCGATTCCTTCACACGAGTTCCGAGACGGTATGAGCGAGAAAGTCCCGCGGCGAAAAGTGAATCACAAGCGGATGTGTTGCACATGATCTGGGAGGGAGGAATCCCGAAGGGAGGGGATGTGTGGGGAAGGTTAGGTAATGTAATTTGCAGCAACAAGTTAAAATCTCAAGAAAAACACGTCACTGAGTGGCTGGGTGGAATACACAATCAAAATGTGTCATTCACCTGTTAAGATTTACTGGTGGCGCTTACATTTCGGGATCTAGAGGGGGGGCGTAGGGGACTTAATTTTTATCCGTTTTTGGTCGTTTTATGAAAAATGTGAAAGGTTGTGCCCCTCCCATAACGATACAGCCCATATCCATCACAACCTTCAATTCAAAACCAACAACTGCGCATGATACGGGCCACCATGCATTATTTAATAGCAATTCAAAAAATAAAACTTTACAAACGAAATATCACTTAACTGCTGGTTTGAGCAAGCGCGGCATTACGTATTGCCTTAAACATACGTGACGCCACTGGTCACCATTTTTTTCGAAAAAGACAAATTTTAGCAAAATGTCGAGTATTGCGTAAAACTAACATCTCACACTAACAATGAAGACATTTCGCTAAATTTACTTTCTCCACACAAAGGCCAAAAAACAGAGAGGCAGGAACCCTGAGGGAGAGTGAGTAATGATACAAAGCATCAACTGAGTGATTCGGGAGAGAAAGTTCGGAGAGTTTCCCCTTCAGTGTCTGGTGGCTCGGAATGTCATTATCCCTAACTCCGGATGTAACGTCTCTCGTGATTGGTTGATTCACACCTTGAAGGGAATAGAATCTAAGTTGATAAAAGGGCAAAATGTTCATAGAGAAAAACTTCAATTTGTGTAAATGCAAATCTTTGATCACGTCTTTTTATTTGTACTTTAACAATCTTCTCGCCATGTAGTGTTTAACTGAGTAACGTATGAAATCCAATCTGGAGGCAGAACTTGGAAGCAATATGAATTGGTTTTGAATTAAAAATCAAGGATGAACTGCAAATAAAGTTTTTATGCAGTGAATCTACATTATTCTAACATGCGACATTTGTAATAACCTATGTTACCATTGTCATCAGAATTTTCTTTCTTGTGCAAAAATACAAGTTTGTTTTGTGTATGCTATAGTTTGAAAGTAATTCCTTACGTTTGTAGTTACTTGGACAAGAGATCTACAAGCCTTCATTCAATGACAGGTTTCGAAAATGGTGAGGTATTTCAATAACCAATTTTACTCACTGTAATGCCTCCCAATTGCGAAACTATTATTTACTGCAAGATTGTAATCTTGTACTTCCTGTTTGACAAGCAGATGAGACGCTGGGGTCATCTACGCATGTGCAAGGTCATCGCTCAATATCTAATCAAGCAGTGCATCTCCTTACACACCCCCAATTTCATCCCGACGATATTATTGCTCGTATTAGTGTCACATTAACTCAACAGGGATCAAATCATTTGCCCAACTGACCCAGAGAGGGAGGGGAGAAGATGAGAGCTTCATTTTGCTGTAGGAAGATGCACAATTTTATTCTGTATCATTCTTTTCTTGGAATTACTGAATATATTAATTTTTTACCACACTGGTCTTACAAAATATCATTGTATTTTTTTTATTATTTTCAAGTTTCTAGTGCTTTGTCTTCAAATCAGTGCGGAAAACAGTGCGGAAATGCGTTGTGAGGCCACTGGTATCCCTGTTTTGAACTTTTAGAGCCATCAAGACATCTTTAGCTGACCATTGAATTGACAATCTGTGAGTCCTATGAAATTTTAATCATTTTAATGGAAAACCTAGCTAAATAACGGAATATTACTTCAATTGACACAGAAACGTTGCTCATTTATTGATACACTTCTTTGCTCTATCTCTGCCCACTGATATCACCAATTCCTAATAACCTGCCACACTCACTCTTGTAAATGTCCAGAACAGTCAGTTATCATTTCTTCTCTGAGAGGTGTCCCAGAATTTGCCCAGTAAGTCCAAGTCTGTCTGTGGAAGAAATTCTGAAGAACAATTATCCTGCCAGGACAAGCCTGAAGAAGCGTGGGTGGACAAAGTGAAACAGACTTTGTGAAGGTAAACATTTTCCCAAGGACTGTTGGGATTTAGGATGATTAAGTGCTTCTAGCTAATTGGGCTTCAATTAGGCATTAAACTGCGTATGGTTGAGTAGGGAGGGGTTATTGCATGGAATCTATGTGTTTGGATGGATGAATAGGGAGGGGTTATTGTATACAATCAGAGGAAACAGCTGGGGACCTTTGTGCGCATGCTTCATTAAACAGTGGCAACAGAAGGGACCAGCCATTATTTATGGAGATAAAATTTCAAAAGAGGAATTGGAAAAAGGCAACAAGGCATATAAAGACACAAAGAGAGCAACTGATGATCCTCCAAATGGCTTTTTGTTACATCTTTATTTTCCTGCCTTGAAACTCACTGAATCATTTTGATATGGAAGGTTTGCTGCACTGGCTGATATCTTTCCAATTCCAAATACATATTATTCTTCAGTCAGAATCCATAAATATTTCTTAAATACTGATTACTTTACCGTTAAATAAGCACCTTCATGACATTATAAATGTGTAAAGAAGTTTTGCCATCTTCTTGGCTGGATCTGATGCAGATTTTGTCACAATTTGTCACAAGGTGTGGGTGACAAGATGTAAATGTGGAACCAGCCAGATTTGGTACAACTACTTACTAACTGGATGTTGCAATACCTATTCAAAGCATGTAGAGTCTTTCAATCTTGCAAACAAAAACATTGTTTAAATCCACTTTCATCTCAATCTGCAGCACCTGCAAATCTCAATAGAGCTGAGAGCTCTTCTCACAACCACAGAGAGCAGACTCTTATAATGACATAATTGTTTGGAACCATCAGCACGATTGCAATCTTTGAATTGCACTCTAATGCAATTAGGAGACGCTGGGCTGCCTGCAGGTGAGACGCTGCAGGGGGACGCTGTTTATTGCAGCTTCAGACAGTGAATTTTTTTAAAGTAGTTACGTGGATTACATTACTATTGTTCCCCTGATTCCTCCTACACTGTAAACACTAGAGATGGAAACAAGTCACCTATTCCATAGTGTTTATTCGAATAGAAGCACCCGGTGGTTAGACCAAATTTTGAGAGGGTGCCTCTACAAAACATATCATAGGACCAATTCTGCACATGAGTCAAATATTCTAAGTCATGATTTTTGTCATCCAAAAGTTGTCATACAAGATATTTACGTAATATGACAAAAATATAATTATCAAAAATGAAAAATTTTGAAAAAAATATCTAATTTATTTTCTTCCAAAAACCAGGGTGTGCTTCAATTCAAATAAATACGGTACTTCTTTTCTGATACATCTGAACCATTGCCAAGTCGCCATGAACTGGATTCAATAATTACTGTTGCAAACTTTTTGGTATTTTAAGTACCTTCAGTTTAATTCACTTTTATCACAGTGTGTTATTTGTTAACGAAAATAGTTTTCTGATGGAGTGGTTTTCTCTTCAAGTTGTCAAATTTCCTTTTGTCACATCAAGATATTCCAAAACTTATACTCACAACATTTCAAAATAAGCCATTTCAGTGAACCTGACACTTCAACTTCGATAATCCATCACTTTGCTGATTAATCGTCGGCAATCCCACAACGATTAATCGGACTTGAAGCGGTTATTCGTCGTGAACCGTTTAACACCTCTGTCTGACGGTACGAGGTGAGACTAGAGATTTGTCGGGTTTAATTGTTGAGCACTCAACTACATCTCTTCACACTCACACAGAGTGCTAAACTCACACTGAGAGTAAACTGATTAAACAGATTACATTCCAGACTGAGCACTCAGATTCTGTAGAGTGTACTTTTCTACTACCATTTATGCTGACTGTAAGGTAAGTAATGCTATTTTGTCTGCATAGCTTGCACGCCTAATGCGCACCTTAGCTACAATCCGTGTGGCTAGCTATCTGCACTGCCTCTACTTTGTGATCAGTCAATAAGTTAGTCTTGCAATAATCCTCTAATCCTGAAGTGAATGTCAAATATCTCAATCCCAATTTTTACAATGGTTTTGCCAACCCGTCCCTCAACCTCCTCAGTTAAGTGAATGTAGGTCTGACAAAGGTGAGTCAATGTCGCATCATCCTCCATTTAGCACAGGTTTCAATGTGTCCGTCCCAAATTTTCACTTTGAGATTCTACCGCGCCGCAAACGCAAAAATGCAACATGGAAACGTTACTCACCGACGACGTCGACGAATATCGTAACGTCTATTGTTCCCTGCTCGTTCGTAGCGATGCACGTGTAGCGACCAATATCGTCTCGCGTTACCCCGTCAAACATCAGCCAACCGTTGTTATCCTGAAACAGACGATACACATGATTACGAAAAGGCTCGGATTGATGAAACAGTCAAGCACGTTGAGTTTCAAAAGATGAGCTTGGAGTACTTCAGCTCGGTTCAATAGTTAAAATGCATAAATTTCAGCGACTTTAGTTTCAAAAGAAAGTTTCTTTTGAAGGTTCTGAGAAAACCATTGCAGACCATTCCCTGGGACTGGTGCGATTCCATTTTTCGAGGCCTCTGGTGCCTCTGTTTTGGATTAAATGAAATTCTTCAGCTTCGTTTTAGCAGTCACCCCTACATGTCATGTATACCGTATTTGTCTTTTTTGTGGCGCACCCCTTTTTTGGATGCATTTACGGAAATGTTTGCCATTGAAACCAAGTGCAACCCACAATTTTTTGCCGACATGTGTCAATGATTATAAATTTACTATTACAACATCAAGGAGATTAAAAAAATCTTAGTAATTACAAAAAGTCTGCCTACAGATACTGAGTTTTGAAATGTTGTTCATATCAAACACAATATTTAGACAAAGTGTGGTGAATGCAATAGTAATGGGTTTATTATCTTCCGCTAGCCTGAACATATGTTAACAATTATTTAGTCAGAGGGGTGACTTAAATAAGGCACACCAAAAAATACGAGTGTGCATGCGCCAGAAAAAGGACAAACACGGTATTTCAAGCAGGCTCTGCTGTGTCGAGTTTCCAATCATTCAAATAAGAGTTCTTTGATGTTTAAGTATGCCTATAAAATTATAAAATAATGTGGTGCTAAGCACGGGTTTGGTCTAGTACTCACATATATATGCTGCGGGAACAGCTGTTTGTCCTCCCGGATCCACTTCACGCTCGGCTCCGTCTGTCCCTCTGCGTTACAGAAAACCTTACTGTTCGAACCCAGCTCCAGTTTAGTGTTGACGGGCGGCGGGCGGAACTTCAGGGTCTCTGTTAAATACAAAACAAATAGGAATATTAGCATTATGTGATGCGCAAAACAAAACTTCATACAGCTCGTTTTCTTAAACATAACGCCCATCCTTTAACGCAACAACAAGCGTTAAATTTTGTATGTTGGTTTATTACAGAACGCTGGTCTGGTAGCATTATGTAATAAACCAACATAACGCTACTCTCATAGGATGGGAGTTAAGTTTATCAAAACGAGCTGAAAGTATCATAAGTTAAATACAAAAATGAAGCATGATTAATACAAAACAAAACGTCAACTATCATATTCTGTTCAGTACAAAGGAAAACGCCATGTGCTATTTTCATGTGTTTTTCACAACAAAATGTCGTGTTCAACACAAAACCAAATGTCACGTCACACAAAATTATGTTGAAATTGATTTTGTTCTTTTCTAGAAAGTACCATCTGGTGTTCTACTTCCCGTGCACCACCAGATGTCTCCACGATATACTTCCAAGAAATGTGTCATCTTTCAGGGCAGGGATTGGGAGATGAGTGGGCATGGGAAATAGGTGACAATGGCACAATAATTCTTCTGCTAATTTGTTTTGTTCAAATTGTAAAGAGGAAAGTCTTGCACCAAGGAGACTTGCACAGGTAGATGTTTGAACATACACACTAAGTACACATATTACACAGGTGTTGATGTATGATAGATGTATCTGTTAGAGTTCCTCACTACAAAGATACCACCACATTACTACAGCATATCACCATGGTAATGAGCTGGTTACTAAGGGCTACATATCTTATCCTTTGCTCTATTAGCGAGGTCAGCATACATGTTATTACGTCCTAATACGTGTACGTTAAAAAATTGTTTGTTTTTTAATTTAAACTATTTAGCTAAGAAAATGCGTGATATGAAATCACCCGATTCTACGTCAGCAGCAAATGTAACATCGCACGATTATTTAGTTCACTGTACAGTAGGACCTCTATTGGGCGACATCTCTCTTGAGGGAGACTCTCTCTTATACGACACTTTTTGGGTGACTTATTCTGGTATTAAATGTATGTAATTATACCTCCTTTGAGCGACACCCTCCATTTCAGGACACTTTTGGGAAGCAAAATTTGGGTTTTCGCTACTGTACTTGCTACTGAAGAGCGATCCGTCGATTTTGCAATTCATCACAACACATAAAACGTTTTCCCAGGACACAAAAACGTGTGACCCAACATCGCTATTAATCTAACCGTTTTGTTTATTACCGTTTATTATCTTTTTGATGCGGCCGCAGAAAATTATTACCTATAACGTTTTGTAATGGGAAGAGTTTTATTCAAATATCACGGGTCAAATCTTACTCATGTAACTGTTCTTCGTACTAGGCAATAGATTGGTCAGGTCAGGGAAAATTGGGAAGAAAACAAGTCCTGCAGAATAGTTTGTGGTCATGTAGAAAAAAGTGTGCTTCTGTGGTGCTTGATGTTGTTAGCCATGCACACGTGCGTGTGTGCGTGTATGTGTTACACGCAACCAACAATTCAATTTTCAAGCGTTTTCATAACCATGCAATGGCAGTTAAGACGTTGGCACTGATGTGCTAGCAGGGGTGGATCCAGGATTTCCTGGGGGGGGGGGGGGGGCGCCCGGCGGGCGCCAACCCTATTTTCGCCCAAAATTTAGCAAAAAGTGCATGAAAACGAAGAA